>JAFFST010055262.1:211285-222687 GCA_022414735.1 Noturus placidus
CCTCGGGATCCCCCAGTCAGAGCTGGTTAATGTTGCTCAAGAAAAGGAAGTGTGGGGTTCCTTGCTGGAGCTGCTACCCCCGCGACCCGATTACGGATAAGCGGTTGAGGATGGATGGATGGATCAATTATTAATATATAAATGGATAAATTAGTTATACATTCCTCTAAGTGTTAAAAAGAGTTTATAATTCATAAAACCCAATCAATGTGTGTTTTTATATTGATTTGAATACATTTTATGAATATTTCTTGCTTGTTTTGTTTGGTTTCCGAATCACATTTCGAGGAAAGCAGAAGAAACGGACCCTGTCGTTTAACTAATGCTTAAATAAATATAGATCTTTTATTTATAAAACACGCCGCACATTATTTCTGTAACGTTATTCAGACCATCTTTAAACACGTCTTCGCCACGGAGAATAAAAATGTAATGAGTCACAACACTTTTTGGAATCAAGCCGCGTTCGATCCGAAACACAGCGCACCAGACGCGAGTGTTGATTAATACGACGATGCGTGGACTACTGAGTACTGATCAGAACGTCACAACTGATCAAATCCCACCACTGCCAAGCTTCCACTGCTCGAACAAGGCCCTTAACCCTCACGTGCTCACTGTACTCTATACACGAGATCAAATGTAAGTCGCTCCGGATAAGTGCACCTGCCATGAAATGCAAACAAATGTTCATTAATATACAGAGATGCCCCGTCATACTCATGTCATCAAAGTCCAAAAAAAAATGCTTTTGCAGCGTAAAAATGACGGGCGTGCTTTCGTTCGCAGGCGGTCATGTCGTACACGTATCAGTGGATAGACGTGCCGTGGGGAGACGGAGACATGGGTACGTACAGTGCAGAACGCTTTTTTTTCTGTTTTTGTTTGTTTTAAATGGGCGTTGTGTAAAAGCTTGGCATTCGCACGGGGGCACTGCCAGGTGGACATCCATAGGTGAACTGTAGGAGAGAAGGAGTCAGGATTATACGTCGTCTCAGGGATCGAGAGATGAGCGGTTGTTTTGTTGTGTTGATAACCTTGCTGGTTATCCGGTTACCATACCGCGACCAGTGTAGGCATAGAAACCAGTGCATTTAGAGAAATCTTCCTAGAAGAATCCTAACTATAAATCCAGTTTGTTAATTAAGGCAGACTCGGAAGTGCCTCATTGGACTGAATGCGATTTTTTTTTTATTATATTTATTTATTTATTTATTTATTTTTTAATGAAGTAATAGACGAGGTCGTGTAAAAGCATTGCTCTACTAACGCACGGACCCTCGATCAGTGTATCAAAGGATTTAGGGTATGGCATTGTTGCTATATGGGCCTAACCTTGTTAAGACAAATGCTGTGCAAATGGATTTTAAACATACAGAACATTTTAAATGTGGATCATTTTATACAGAACATTTATTGGGCCAACAGATAAAGCTACAAGGTAACGTGTGATATCTGTAAAAGGATAATGTGTGTGTGTGTGTGTGTGTGTGTGTGTGTGTATATATATATATATATATATATATATATTAATTATTAGTATGCATGCTGATGTGTTTTGGTAGTACATAAGCAGAGTCTGCTGAATATAGTGTCTGATGTTTGATAGCATGCGTGTGTGTGTGTATTAGGCTCATGGGCGGACCGATCTCCACTCCATGAAGCAGCAAGCCAGGGACGCCTTCTGGCTCTGAAAACCCTGCTCTCACAGGTGTGTGTACGCACATGAGTACACACACACACACACATGCGCGCGCACAATTTTCATTTGATCTGCATTTCCTCCCGTCAGGGTTACAACGCGAACCTCGTCACCATCGATCATGTGACTCCATTGCACGAGGCGTGCCTGGGCGATCACGTGGCGTGTGCCAGGGCGCTCATCGAGGCCGGAGCTAATGTAAGTCCATACATGGGCATGGAAAATGCTTCTTTCTGATTGGCTGGCTGTTTGTTGGCCGTTTTACTGCTGTTCTGTTCATTGATGTTGCCATGAGTCTATAGTGTTGTAATGAATGATTTTTATGGAAGGGGTCTCCAGTGTCGGCTCTTTTTATAACACGTTCATTTTCCTGACCTCTTCAGGAGAGAGGAGTTTGCACTCTGCAGTTTCTACATAGCATGACTAGCTTCGTTTGTTTTTGTCTTGTTAAGTTCAAGAGAGAAAAAACAGAGAGGCTGGGGAGGGAAGGACTGTTTATAGCTGCTATAACGTAAGTGAGAACAGGAACTAACTTGTTTCTTGGAAATTCCACAACACTAAATGTAACCATACCTGGATAACAATCATGACCTGCCATTCCTTAAGAGGTTAAAAGAAAAAATTGCAATTGGTGACTGATTTCTGTGGTGTAAGAGGAATAAAACCCTCCAGAAGCCATGAGCAAAATATATAAGAATACAATGGACTGGATGGAGTTTCCATTTTGTATATTATTTTCTAATATGAGCGTGATCTTCTATAAACTATAAATGACTACAGAGAGTCAGTTTAACTTCTCATCTCATCACAAACAGTGCTGTTTTTACAGTACAATGTCCCCCGTTACCATACTGTGGCATTAGGCCCCACACAGACCACGTGGTGAGCGCCCCCTGCTGGCCTCACTTGTACCACTTCCAGCAGCAATCTTAGTTTTCTCCTGCAGGTCTCCTTCCCACCCAGGTACTGTCCAGGCTCAACGCTGCTTAGCTTCAGTCAGAACCCAGGCGAGAACTTCAGGGCAACATGGCTCTGGTATCTTTTATGAGGTTCTTTGTCAGTTGGGAAAATAAACCCCTATATAAATCGCCGCGTGCGAGATGTGACCCGCATGACATCATGAATTTAGGGTCATGTGACATTAAACGATGTCTGAATCTGTGATGATTTGGGGTGCCATATCATCTGCTGATGTTTGGGGGGGGGGTTGTAAACATGCCGGGATGACATTTATAGTGGTTTTACTTCCTGTGTTTTAATATATTGTAAACACATCTACGCTGTAAATGCAACACGTGAAGGTGAAAACAAAAGTCTGGGGGTTGGTTGTGCAAACAGAATGTGTATGAAGATGTGTACTGATCCAGATTTGTGTGTGTGTGTGTGCGCGCTAGGTGAACGCTACTACCATTGATGGTGTAACCCCTTTGTTTAACGCCTGTTCTGCGGGCAGTGCGACGTGTACTGAGGTTCTGCTGGAGCACGGTGCTAACCCACAACCCGAACCATGCCAACCCTCACCGATCCACGAGGCCAGCAGCAAAGGTCACCATTTCTCACCTAAAAAACGAAAATGATGATATAACTGTTTTTGTTTTTACCCTCAATCGTACACCACTAACATCAGCTTTTTGTTCAGGAAGGACGATGTGTGTGGAGACCCTGATATCATGGGGGGCAGATGTGGATTACGACATTCCTCACTTAGGAACTCCGCTTTACATCGCCTGCGCCTCCCGAGAGCTACAGTGCACACAGAAGCTTCTAGATGGAGGTCTGGGCAACAAATCCTGTTCACTCGAAGACCGCCGAGTTCACCGTTTTCAGTTTCAGAGAGCTCTCGTCTTTCTCATCGTATATTTGTGTTCGTTTCTTGAAGTTAAGTTTGATACGGTCGGCACAGATTTACTTCCATACCTTTTTATGCATTTATTGTTGCATTTAATGTTGAGGCACATAAACAGGTTAGTTCCTGTTTTCACTTGCGTTATATGTTAAAACTTCAAACTATCAATAAATGTACATGTTTTTTGTTTTTTTATCTTTGTAATCCGTGAGCTGTTACTATGGAAACGCTAATGTATTCGAACGAGCGCATTAATATACAGTGCCTTGCGAAAGTATTCGGCCCCCTTGAACTGTTCGAGCTTTTGCCACATTTCAGGCCTCAAACATAAAGATATAAAACTGTCATTTTTTGTGAAGAATCAACAACAGGTGGGACAACAGGTTTGAGGCCTGAAATGTGGCAAAAGGTCGAACAGTTCAAGGGGGCCGAATACTTTCGCAAGGCACCGTAAACTTATGCTTCGCAGCTGCAGTGCTGTCAGCCTGCGTTACAGATCGAGCGTTAACCAGATTCGAGAATTTTACAATTCTGTGATATGAATGTCAGTGACATTGTGTTGTGATTACTAGATTAAATCAAAAGAATTGTTCGCTGCCGTGAATAGCAAACGATACAATTTACTTCCCAGGTGCGAACGTACAGAAGGGGCGTTTCCTGGACACGCCGCTTCACGCCGCTGCGCAGAAAGACAGCCCCGAGATCATCAAAGTGCTGCTGGAGTTTGGCGCCAACATCAACGCTCGAAACCTGGAGCTGCAGAGAGCGGTGGAGACGGCGCCCCCTGGCGGCCCGGCAGAACGCGTGTTACTGCACTACGAAGGTATACGCTTCGTTCTTCATACAATGTGTACAGTTTTCACTGGAGTCGTTCAGGTTCTCCAAAACACAGGAGTTGATGTGGTTTCTGACTCCGCACAACACGCTGCTGTCTATAAACATGGACTAAATGACGTCACAGAGATAAAAACAGTCGTTGTGATGTCACTTCCTTCCTTAGGTTTATGGCAGCGTTAGGGGGCGTGGCCTAAAGTGTGACTGTGGAGTTAGTGTGGTAGTACTGATAGTGAAGCATACAGTCTATCATGCTATGTTAGCAACAATTTACAAGTAAACTGTATGAGCTCATCAGGTGACATTTTATTGTTGGTAATTGGTGATTATTTGTGTGTGTGTGTGTGTGTGTGTGTGTGTGTGTGTGTGTGTGTAGTTACCCCACGCTCTCTGAGTGAGCTGTGCAGGTTATGCATCAGAGAGTATCTGGGACGCACGAGGCTTCATCTCATCCCTCATCTCAGACTGCCCCCTCTGCTCCACAGATTCCTGCAGCACAGATAGACACCTGTCTCTCTCTCTCTCTCTCTCTCTCTAGTTCTGTCTTTCTCCACCTGTCCACTTTGCCTTTGTGTCTGTTTCTTTTATTACTCTACATCTGTCTGTCTCTCTCTCTCTCTCCATATATCTCTCTCAGCACCTCTCTGTCTCTTCCTCTCTTTCTTTGCATCTTTTAACAACTGTATCTCTGCATGTCTCTCTCTCTGTCTCTCTCTCTATCTGTCTCTCTCTCTATCTGTCTCTCTCTCTGTCTCTCTCTCTCTCTCTCTCTCTCTCTCTCTCTCTCTCTCTCTCTGTCTCTCTCTCTCTCTCTCTCTCTCTTTTTATGTCTGCCCATCTCTCTCTGTTTCTCTCTCTACCTGTCTGAATCCACCTGTCTTTTACTCCACCTCTCTTCTGTCTGTTTCTCCTCATATCTCTCTCTCTCCATCTGTCCCTACCGGACACTCTATCCACCTGTCTCACCAGCCTTTTCCAGTCTGTCAATGTGTTTCTGTCTATCTCTCGCTCTCTGCTTCTCTACCAGTGTCTATCTCTCTCTCTCTCTTTTATATTTTTTCTCCTTTTATCTGTATATTATCGTCTTTACAGGCGCAGCTCAGAATATTAGAATGTCGTGGAAACTTTTATATTTTCCAGATTCAGTTCACGTAAAGTGAAATATTTCGAGCTTCCAGTACAAAAACTCCAGTATCTGAAAATACTGGAATAAAGAGTTTATAATACAGGAATGTCGACCTTGTGAACAGTATGTTAATTTATGCGCTCGATACTCTGGCGAGGTTTTAATCCCTTTTGCAGGAATGACTGCATGGATGCGGCGTGGCATGGAGGCGATCAGCCTGTGGTACTTCTGAGATGTTCTGGAAGTCCAGGTTGCTTTGATAGCGGTCTTCAGCTCGTCTGTATTGTCGGGTCTGGTGTCTCTCGTAGATTCTCTATGGGGTTCGGGTCAGGCGAGTCGGCTGGACAATCGAGCACAGTAATATCACGGTCAGTAAACCAGTTACTAGAAGTTTTGGCACCGTGGACAGGTGCAGACTCCTGCTGGAAAAGGAAATCAGCATCTCCATAAAGCTTCATCAGCAGATGGAAGCATGAAGATCTCTAAAATATCCTGGTAGACGCTGCATCGTCTCTCGACTTGAGAAAACACACTGGACCAACACCAGCAGATGACCTGGCTCCTCAAATCATCACTGACTGGAAACTTCACACTGCAGCTTGCATTCCGTTCCTCTCCACTCTTCCTCCAGACTCTGGAACCTTGATTTCCGAATGAAACGCAACATTTACTTCCATCTGTCAAGAGGACTTTGGACCACTGAGCAACGGTCCAGTTCTTTTTAAAGGCTCAGGAAATCTTTGCAGGTGTTTGGAGTTAATGAGCTGATTAGCGCTCTTCTCAGGTCGACATTTCTCTATTATACATTCCTCCGTCTAATATTTTGAGACACTGGATTTTTTTTTTTTATTTCATGAGCTTTAAGCCGTAGTCATCATAATCATATAAAAATAAATAAATAAATAAAGGCTTGATAATATTTCACAACTTTTCCACGATATTTGAATGCTTTTTGATGCACCTGTATAACACAACGGAACGATTTGCTTGCTCTTGATTTGAATATGATGTCTGTTCAAAACATAATGCTGTTTGATGTGTGAGAATCCCCAATGCTTAACATCACTCGGTGTTCATTAGGAAGCGTCTCGCACCACGTTCACGCTAGTGAGTGAAAAAGCAACTGTTAATACTTCCACAAGAGCTTCTCTAATCGATGCAGATCGGTTTTAAATGATGAGCTGTAAAGCACATGCGAGTTTGTATTCAATGCTTACTGTACGTACACCATATCCTTTTACTTTCTTTTCTTCCGGTGACCTCAGCGACTCGTTTGCTCCTCAGGTGAACGCGGTGTGAGATCGTCGACGGTTCCGTCTTCCTCCGAAATCCGTAATATAAAACGTGACCCAAAGCCGTATTTATAGATAGCGTTATTTGTCCTTCTGTCCTTCAGGCAGTTCATTAAACGTGAATGTCTGTCAGTGGTGGAAATTCCAGCACAAACTCCTTCTCACATCTCACACTGTTTGATCTCGTGGTGTGTCCAACCTGCCGAGTGTGTAATCACAACTGTACGGTGTTTTACTGAGACGTCAGCATGTCAACGAATATACGGGAATAAAACACGGAAATGTTTAACGATGTCATTACTTTGGTCTTATTTGATGTTATTTACCATTTGGTTTTGGGTGGAAAAAAAAAAAGTATAAAAAATAAACCACTAGATAACATGAAGGGCGGCTGTGTCTCAGGCGGTAGAGCGGGTTGTCCACTAATCCACTAATCGTAGGGTTGCTGGTTCGAATCCCGGCCCGGGTGATCCCATGCCGAAGTGTCCTTGGGCAAGACACTGAACCCTAAGTTGCCCCCGATGGCAAGCTAGCACCTTGCATGGCAGCAAGGTGTCTCATTTGTAAGTCGCTTTGGATAAAAGCGTCTGCTAAATGAATAAATGTAACATTCTCATGCCATGTCAGATTGTTTTAATGTGTTATGAATAAAACACTTTTTTTTCTCCTTTCCTTTTTTTTAATGATACAAGGAGTTACCACCCCAAGGTTGAATACCAAGTGATTTATTCCTCTTATACCATATCAAGATAAAGGTAAATGGTCTGCACTCATATAGAGCTTTTATCCAAACCGCTTTACACTGTGTCTCATTCACCCATTCACACACACACTCACACACCAATGTACACACCAATAATGTGAATTATTATTATTATTAATATATTTTTTTTTTAAAGAAAAGACAACAATTAGGGCATTTCATCATTTTAATAAGAATCTTCAGAATCACAAATGCTGCCTATTTTTTACTCACATATTTTAGATAATTACAATTTTAACAGAGTTCTTTTACTTCTGTTTCTTCTTTGTCACACATTTTACCCATAACAGCATTATAAAAAAATAAATAGATCACTATAATGAGAAACATAGAGTGCCCTCCATTAATATTGACACCCCTGGTAAATATGAGCAAAGAAGTTTTGTTTAAACTTTTGATCTTTTGTTAATAAATTTCACAGAAGTGCTCCGCTCTCATGGATATCAAAGAACTGCAAACAAAACACAGATATATATATATATATATATATATATATATATATATATATACAGTGTGTATATATATATATATATATATATATACAGTGTATATATATGTTAAATATGTGAGTGTGTACGTGATTGTGCCCTGCGATGGACTGGCACCCTGCCTTGTGCCCGATGCTCCCTGGGATAGGCTTCAGGTTCCCAGTGACCCTGAAAAGGAGTAAGCGGTTGAAGATGGATGGATGTTGGCAGCCTTTTAGTTAATACTTTGTGCTACCTCCCTTTACCAAGATAACAGCTCTCAGTCTTCTCTTATAACGCCTGATGAGGTTGGAGAATACATGGTGAGGTATCTGAGACCGTTCCTCCATACAGAACCTCTCCAGATCCTTCACATATCGAGGTCCACGCTGGTGGACTCTCGTGTTCAGTTCACCCCACAGGTTCTGTATGGGGTTCAGGTCAGGGGACTGGGATGGTCATGGCAGGATCTTGATTTTGTGGACAGTAAACCATTTCTGTGTTGATTTTGATGAAGGTTTTGGATCATTGTTCTGCTGGAAGATCCAACCACGGCCCATGTGAATCTTTCTGGCAGAGGCAGTCAGGTTTTCATTTAATATCTGTTGATATTTGATGGAGTCCATGATGCCATGTGTCGTAACAAAATGTCCAGGTCCTCTGGGAGAAAAACAGACCCAAAACATTAAAGATCCACCTCCATATATAACCGCGATCATGAGGTACTTTTCCATATGGCTACCTCTCTGTGTGCTCCAAAACCTCCTCTGGTGTTTATTACCAAAAAGCTGTATTCTGGTTTCATCTGACCATAGAACCCGATCCCATCTGAAGGTCCAGTAGTGTCGGCTAACTGAACACGCTCGAGATTGCCCTGATGGTGGAAATTGGCGTTTTCAATGCTTGTGCTATTTTCTTATAGACACGCCCCATTTTGTGAAGCTCAACAACCTTTTGCCGCACATCACAGCTACATTCCTTGCTCTTACTCATTGTTAAGAATGACTAAGGGAATTTGGCCTGTGTGTTACCTCATATTTATACCTCTGTGAAACAATTTCCTGTTCCTAGTCACCCAGGTGTACTAGAACTTTTTAAATATCAATAGGAATATACTTCAAATATATTTTTCTCATATGAATTCATAGGGGTGCCAATAATTGTTGCACCTATATTTAAAAAGATTTTTTATTTTATATATATTTTTTTATTTTATAAACCTGTGTTGTGTTTGCAGTTGTTTGATATCCATGAGAGTATTTTGGTGAATTTTATGAACAAATGATCAAAAGGTCAAACAACAAAAAGAATTTTTCACAGCCTTCTTTGCTCATATTTACGAAGCGTGCCAATATTATTGGAAGGCAGTGTATCTGTGTATCGTACTGCTCTCTGAGTGTTACAGATTTATAGATGGAAGCTACACCTGGTCGGAATCCTAGAACAAAAAAAATAAATAAAATAAATATATACAAATAAATAAATACGTACATGGATAAATACAGTTCACAGTGCAATCTGTTGAAAACGATTGTCACGGATACAAACCGGTGTATCGCGAAATAATCGTGTCACTAAATGAATTTCTCCTCACACACTCGCGAAATGACATTTTTTAAATAATAACAAGCTAAACTGTATATAATACACTTTTAAATTTGATGTCTGATAATCATGTTGTCTAAGGTAGCACACCCTGCTAATACAGCGCTGTTTGCTAATTTAAGGCACACACTATAGACACTCGACTATCAGCAAAAAATAGTTCATAACGTCTTTCTCCTGCTTCACATATTTCCTAAGATCTCATCTCCGGTGTGAAACACAAACCAATATCAAATAATAGCTAATAAAACAGCAAGCAGCGAAAATCGGGGTCCAAGCACTTTTTTTTTTTTTTTATGTGTCCACAAACCTCTACAGAATGTTTCAGGAAGATAAAGTGAACAGGAATTGAACATTAGATGAGTGTCAGAGAAGTCTGCTAAAGTGGTCAAAGTAGCAAATACAAATGAAAATACCCAATTACCTGTACAATTTAGAGGGGGAGAAACCCCCAAAACATCACATTTACATGTACATTTATTCATTTAGCAGACGCTTTTATCCAAAGCGACTTACAAGTGCACACTCACACACCAATGGTAGCAGTGCTTCCATGCAAGGTGCTAGCTTGCCATCGGGGGCAACTTAGGGTTCAGTGTCTTGCCCAAGGACACTTCGGCATGGGATCACCCGGGCCGGGATTCGAACCACCAACCCCACGATTAGCGGACATCCCGCTCTACCGACTGATCCACAGCCGCCCAAAAACAAAACAAAACAAAACATCAAGTTCCTGTATGTATGTGGTCACCTTCCAATGAACAAAGGTTTCATTTTGCTGAAAAGAAACATCTCGCAATCTAGTACTAGCTAGAGTAACTAGCACAGTGTCATTGTTGTTGTCAGTGGGAAGGAACTGCGAGTCGGGCCGCATCGTTACCATTTTTCTTCTCACGTTTCGCTAGCATAACAGCATACACTTGGCTTTTATCACATACAGTTGAGGTCATATGTTTACACACCCCTTGCAGTATCTGCAAAATAATAATCATTAAAATGAACAAATATCTAAATAAATTTGCATTTAATTTTTTTTTTTTTTTTTTATGTAGTACTGCCTTAAATAAGCTCTTTCACATAACAGACTTGCTTTTCCAGCATCTTCCGCATATTTGTCTCCTTTCCATCAGCGGCTATGTGATGTTGAGATCCATCTTTTCACACCGAGGATAACTGATGGACACGACTAATGACTGATGATGAATAACTGATGGACACGACTAATCCTAAACTAAAGACATCCTCAGATATAGTTCAAATGTTGCTCAATCCATTGACCCCTGGTTGAGTTTGAGCCAACTTTTAAAAACATATATTTGATTATTTTGTTTCGGACTTCAAGAACTGCTTCAAACTCAAACCTTGGATGAATAAAGGAAAAACAAACAAACAAAGAAACAAACCAGGTCTAGTTTAAAGTTGTTAATAGACTCATCAAATTTCCAAAATAGTCCGATTCATTGACTACAATCTCATTTTTACATTCACAATACAAACTTGGTGCATACAATATACAAGTGCTTGGACCCCTAAAACAGACATGCTACACGTATTCAACACAGCTTGAAAAAAAAATTTCAAAGTTAGCACTGCTACAGTATGTCCAACATTTAGCTAGAAGTCAGGTGAGATTAGCATCAGGTAATAGCTGTGTGTTCTGGTATGCTAATGAGTAATTAGCTGATTTACCTTTACACTGTAGCTACTACTATAGTGTAAGGTCGTGGTGTGTTTCTTGATTCATCAGTGGCGCAGTTTCTCTATTTT
>JAFFST010055263.1:18569-33294 GCA_022414735.1 Noturus placidus
GGAATTATTTATTTATTTATGTATGTATAGTTAAAGGAATCCCTGGCTGTTTGAGAACCCGTGGTGTAGTATAGCAAATGACCATTCTCACATACTATAATGCATAGTATGTATTATATACTGTTTACTATAGTGCACTATACAGTATAGCCTAGAGTGTTGTCTGGTGGAATACAGCCCATGATTCTTGTGGAATAATGAGACATAATCAGGGTAGAAGACAGCTAATTTGTTACTGGTGTTGCTATTGACCATCGCACATGCAGCTGAATGGGAGCATTTGTAGATCTGGATGCTGAGTGGGCAGCTGCATGCTCTCCGACCGGATGGAGGAGCAGCTGCGCCGCAGAGCCATTGCGCCCTCATTGGCTCTGTCCCAAACCGCATACTGCCCCGCTAAATAGTGTGTCAGAATAACACTGCACGAATCAGTCCTCATAGTTCTAGTGTGCAGTTCTGACATTACTATTACTGCTAGAGTGCGGCGCTGGGGGTCCGTCAAGGGGGTCCTTCAAGGGGGTCCTTCAAGGGGGTCCTTCAAGGGGGTCCTTCAAGGGGGTTCTTCAAGGGCTCTTTGGATAAGTAAGTATTCTTCGAGTCGTAAAAAGGCTTTTACTTTGTTCTATTAAGAACGTACGCAGTGGTACGGATCTACAAAGAAACTTTAAGGCTTCGTTCAACCCTGGACCTGAGGAGAACCCCACTGACCATTTGAACATTTTCTCACTTCACCCACTTCAGTTCATGTTAGCTGAGAGAGGGTTCTGCAGGACCAGGATTGGGATCCTGTGACCAGGGACCAGGTTTGGGAATCTCTAATCTGTAACCAGGAACTAGGGTTGAGACCCTGTAACCAGGAATCACGGTTGGGGTCCTGAAATCTGGGACTGTGGACTAGGGTTGGGATCCTCTAATCTTTAATCAGAGACCAGGGTTGGGAGGATGTAATCTGTAACCAGGAACCAGGTTCGTGATCCTCTAATCAGTAACCAGGAACCAGGGTTGGGATCCTCTAATCAGTAACCAGGAACCAGGGATGGGAATCTGTAACCAGGAACCAGGTTCGGGATCCTCTAATCTGGAACCAGGAACCAGGGTTGGGATCCTCTAATCAGGAACCAGGTTCGGGATCCTCTAATCTGGAACCAGGGTTGGGAATCTGTAACCAGGAACCAGGTTCAGGATCCTCTAATCTGGAACCTGGAACCAGGAACCAGGGTTGGGAATCAGTAACCAGGAACCAGGGTTGGGATCCTCTAATCAGTAACAAGGAACCAGGTTCTGGATCCTCGAATCTGGAACCAGGTTCGGGATCCTCTAATCTGGAACCAGGAACCAGGTTGGGATCCTCTAATCAGGAACCAGGTTCGGGATCCTCTAATCTGGAACCAGGTTCGGGATCCTCTAATCTGGAACCAGGTTCGGGATCCTCTAATCAGTAACCAGGAACCAGGGTTGGGATCCTCTAATCAGTAACCAGGAACCAGGTTCGGGATCCTCTAATCTGGAACCAGGTTCGGGATCCTTTACCACGTAACCCAGTGATCATTATTCTGTATAGCATGTGTCTGTGTAGCATGTCATTTTTGACGTGACCATTCACTCAGACCTGTACACTCTCTCTCTCTCTCTCTCTCTCTCTCTCTCTCTCTCACACACACTCACTCACTCACACACACCCTCTTCCTCTCTCTCTCTCTCTCACTCACACACACCCTCTTCCTCTCTCTCTCACTCACACACACCCTCTTCCTCTCTCTCTCTCTCTCTCACTCACACACACCCTTTTCCTCTCTCTCACTCACACACACACCCTCTTCCTCTCTCTCTCTCTCTCTCTCTCACTCACACACACAGCCTCTCCCTCTCTCTCTCTCTCTTTCACTCACACACACCCTCTTCCTCTCTCTCTCTCACACACCCTCTTCCTCTCTCTCACTCACACACACACACACACACCCTCTCTCCTCTCTCTCTCTCACACTCGCACACACAAACAAATACACACACCTCTGTGTGTGCGAGCGCCCCCCTCCTCTCCTGTCTCACATCTAACCTCCTCCTCCTCCTCCTCCTCCTCCACCGCCGCCACTCGCAGCCTGCGCTGAACAAGCGCGAGAGCAAACGGACCTCCGGTGTCTCCGGTTCCCTCTGGTTCCTCTCAAGCCTCGCAGCACGCGCCGCTGAGCAGAGCCTCCCGCGCTCACATCGGACATGAAACGGAGATGAGGCTCAGAAATGGCACCTTCCTGACAGTGTTAGTGTTTGGAGTGTGCGGACTCATCTCCCTCTCCTGGTACACCGCGTTCAGCAATTCCAAAGGTAAGACATCTGTGTGTGTGTGTGTGTGTGTGTGTGTGTGTTGAGATTGTAGCAGATTTCAAACACACCGCCTTGTGAAATGTGTCGGTTCTGGCAGTGTTGCAGGTTCGACTCGGGAGTGCACGCGAGCGCGTGGCCTCTCTCACCAGACCTGCGTAAACATTGTGTTGTTCTTCCTTGATGGAACCTGAAAGGCTGGGTGAAGTTCATGACGGAGAAATACAGACGGGCTGAACGTAAACGCGGCAGAGATCAAACACCGTTTGTTTACATTCTTACGTGCACGGAGGCGGAACTGCTGTTAGTCAACATCTGGACAGGGATCCATCAGGGATGCATCTGCAGACTGCCATCATAGTGTCCTGCCTCGTGTCCATTTCCATTCTCGATACCCATACTCTGACAAAATATCTTCCAAGCCCGAACCCCTTCTGAACCAGGCGCTTGGTCATCAGAACGCTATCCAGAACCTCACGTGTCCTGTGTTTACATCCCATGTTCCATCAGTCGAGCAGAAGCGTTTTCACGCCAGATGTGCTGGTTTGTAATTGTACGTGTGTCCTCCAGACGGAATATAAAGGCAGCCTGTAGGCTATGTCACATGGTACAGTAGGTAAGCTCTCATCTACTCCTTCTGATCCGTTTATCATCCGTTCCTGCTCGGTGCGGCTGTTTACGCGCGGTCACGTGTCACATACAGATCGAGTCCGGTGCAGTGGTGCACATCTGAAATGGCTCTTCTGATCAATCTCTTCACCTGAAGTCTTCACTGACGCTCTTCAGGTCCTAGAAGCTCGACTGTTCTAGCAAATCTGGAATTAACTCGGACATTATCTGCAGTGATGCAACTAAATGCACCTCTCGATCGTTCCTCATCTCTATCGCAGCGTTTTATAGTTCACAAGGCTGAAATGGAAGCAGCTAGATTAGTGTGTGTGTGCACTGAGGATGTGAATAGTGGAGACCATGTCAGAGGTGTTCCCGTCCGCGTATCGGAGGTGTTCCCGTCCGCGTATCGGAGGTGTTCCCGTCCGCGTATCGGAGGTGTTCCCGTCCGTGTAGCTAGGACGTTCCTGTGGACGTTCCTGTCCGTGTAGCTAGGACGTTCCCGTCCGCGTATCGGAGGTGTTCCCGTCCGCGTATCGGAGGTGTTCCCGTCCGCGTATCGGAGGTGTTCCCGTCCGCGTAGCTAGGACGTTCCCGTCCGCGTAGCTAGGACGTTCCCGTCCGCGTATCGGAGCTGTTCCCGTCCGCGTATCGGAGGTGTTCCCGTCCGCGTATCGGAGGTGTTCCCGTCCGCGTAGCTAGGACGTTCCTGTGGACGTTCCTGTCCGTATAGCTAGGACGTTCCCGTCCGCGTATCGGAGGTGTTCCCGTCCGCGTATCGGAGGTGTTCCCGTCCGCGTATCGGAGGTGTTCCTGTGGACGTTCCTGTGGACGTTCCCGTCCGCGTATCGGAGGTGTTCCCGTCCGCGTATCGGAGGTGTTCCCGTCCGCGTAGCTAGGACGTTCCTGTGGACGTTCCTGTCCGCGTAGCTAGGACGTTCCCGTCCGCGTATCGGAGGTGTTCCCGTCCGCGTAGCTAGGACGTTCCTGTGGACGTTCCCGTCCGCGTATCGGAGGTGTTCCCGTCCGCGTATCGGAGGTGTTCCCGTCCGCGTATCGGAGGTGTTCCCGTCCGCGTAGCGTGGACGTTCCCGTCCGCGTAGCCTGGACGTTCCCGTCCGCGTATCGTGGACGTTCCCGTCCGCGTAGCTAGGACGTTCCCGTCCGCGTATCGGAGGTGTTCCCGTCCGCGTAGCTAGGACGTTCCCGTCCGCGTATCGGAGGTGTTCCCGTCCGCGTATCGGAGGTGTTCCCCTCCGCGTATCTGAGATGTTCCTCTGAAACGGCGCTGCCTCGTGACCCGTAGTTCCTTTGTACCGCAGTACCTTTTTCAGTGACGTTCATTTTACATCGTTGTGTATTGTACGGTCACGCCTACGGCGCTGTGTGTCTATTGTTATGCTTCACTCATCTTTCTACTTAAAAAAAAAAAAACAGCTCCAAGATCAATTTGGGACAGGACCGTCCCCTGCCGTTTACAAATTGCATCAGATTCACGTCTGATCCACATCATTCCACTAAGAGATTAACACGGGGATGTTACTTCACTATTGTAAGCGCTCTCGCGTGCATGCGAGTGCCGTAGATTTCATCTATACAATGCTGTCACTGTAGACGTGTATGTTGTTGACGTACATGAACATGAAAGAGATTCTGACATGAACCTGAGAGCCTGTATTGATTTAATATAGAGTGAAGAAGTGTTCACAGCATAGTGTGTGTGTGTGTGTGTGTGTGTGTTTTCTAATTCCAGCCTGAAGCTCTTTTCCTCATACAGAAACAAGAGGAAATGTAGTTCTTGGTCTTGCTGCTTTGGGAGAGAGCGTGAGAGATGTTGACTGACCTCTTGCTCCTCGTGTTCCTCTGCTTTTCATTGTCTCATTTGCAAAAAGAAGAACAGGGCAGGGTTCCTACTGGCGTCCTGTCCCTGACTGAGATGACACAGATATTCTCTTGATGGAGTATGTGTGTATATATAATGGTGAATCAGGTGCACTTTATATCTTTAGTTGCGCTCTTAACTTGGAGAAGAAAGGAGAGATGAATCTCGGACGCTCTAAGGAAGGGACGAGGTGGTACTTTGCGGTTTTTTCGAGAAGCTTTTGCTTATTTATGCTTTGGATAGACTGGTCCGAGCTGACAAAAATGGCTGTGATGATCCAACTAACCGCTCGTTGCAACCATGGTGACTAGAAAAGCATCTCCGAATGCATGCTGTTATGTCTTCTGAGCATCCATCCATCCATCCATCCATCCATCCCCTACACAGGGTGAGGATCCTCTCCCAGATAACTCGGGGCAGATGACACCCTAGACAGAGTGCCAACCTATCACAGGGCACAATTTCACATTACAGACCATTTGGAAATGCCAATCAGACTACAACAGTCTGTGGACTGGACGAGGAAAGCGGAGAACCCAGAGGAAACCCCCGAAGCACCGGGAGAACATGCAAGCTCCACACACACTGTCCGGACGCAGGATTCGAACGCCCAACCTCAGAGGTTACAACCATTAGACCTGAGGTTAGCACGCAGTTTTGCATACCTGTGTGTATTTAGGGCGGCTGTGTCTCAGTCGGTAGAGCGGGTTGTCCACTAATCCACTAATCGTAGGGTTGGTGGTTGGAATCCCGGCCCGGGTGATCCCATGCCGAAGTGTCCTTGGGCAAGACACTGAACCCTAAGTTGCCCCCGATGGCAAGCTAGCACCTTGCATGCATCTCTGCTACCATTGGTGTGTGAGTGTGTCTCATTTGTAAGTCGCTTTGGATAAAAGCGTCTGCTAAATGAATAAATGTAAATGTAAATTTATTTGCATAGAGCAGGATCTCCACCAACATGGCCAAGAGATACAACCATGCTGAACCAAGCATGTTCTACAGAAGTGTACCGTACATGCTCGTCTCTCTACACACCCTTGCGCGTTTATTACTAACAGCATGCAAACGTCAAGCGCCTGTACGTTTTATAACGCACTCCTGACCTAAATAAAGCCAACTTTATATCGAGCTTGTTTTTTTTTTTCTTCTTCTTCTCGATGTCTTCTTCCTAGTGCGCCCTCGTACAGGAGCCCGCTGGGTTACAGCGTCGTGTCACTGAACTACAGACTTGAGAACGTGAAATAGCATTTTATCATGTTCCTTACATTATTTATTCTTCCAAGTACAGCTGCTTAAGCAAATTGCCGAGCTGTTGAAACGTTAAGGATGTTGTGCAAGGGTCCAACGATCAGTGTCCGATAGGACTGCGGTTTCAACTTTGACCTGTCAATCACTCGGACAGAATATTATCCGCTGAACTGCTGCATCTGTACAGAGGTTAAAAGCTGTATAGATGGACTCGTGTGTAGACCAGGGTGTATTCCTGCCTTGTTCTGAGTGCTCCTGGATCAGGTTCAAGATCCACCGTGAGACCGACAAGGATCGAGTGTTTGTATGAGCTGGACATGTACGAATGAACGAATTCGTTGCATTCACTTCTTCATTGGTTTTTAGTTTGCTGATCAGGGTCACGGTGGAGCTGGAGCCTGTCGCAGGAACATCGGGTACGAGGATGTCATAAATCCTGGATGGGACACCATCAGAACATAAATGTGTGGCCACTAATCATACCAGTCATAATCATAATCCATCCGTCCATCCATTTTCAAAATCTCCCGACACGCTATCTATCTATCTATCTATTTATTTATTTATTTCCCGTCTTCTGATTTTTCCGTCTTATGACACCAGACGTGTTCTTCTGAACATTGCACTGTCATGCTCTGTTAATCAGTGGAGCTTTTTAAACTAGTTGGCAGGGTGAAGTAGCAGTGGAGTGCACACAGATCGGTATCTTGCCTTATCTCACACCAACACGCCACGCAACGTTGGTAAAAATAAAAAAAATAAAAAGCCTCCGTGGTAACTAGTTCTGTCATGACGACGCTTCTAGCACTAGCATTTCACAAGTAGTTCCTGTTGCAGTTAAAACTAAGCTGGCAGGGGGGCGTTAAGATTAAATACGCAGTGTGTCAAAATAAAATACAGCAGATCTTTTCAGTTGCGATAAGAAATCTCCGCGAGCCGACTGTAGGAAAAGTGGGTTTTAACAGAAAAAGAAAGAAATCTGTTTACCGTCTTTGCTTCTGACAAAAATAAAAGACCTAAATGTTAAAGGCTTTCACTTTCAGACAAGACTTTTAGTTTTGCTCAATCACCAAACAATCGGTACGTTCACATGGACAACAATAATCCCGATATGAACCCGATTAAGACGATACTCTGATTAAGAAACTAGCATGTAAACAGAGATTATTGATGACGTTAATCTGATTAAAGTCCTACTCAAACACAAGTGGAATTAAGACGTGTGGAGTATTTCCTGTTTTAGTCGCATTATGGTTGTGTGTAACAGACATGTACACACCTTAATCACACTACATCGTGTGGGAGTTTTCACTACGTTCTGCGACAGGACACGTACACACACGGCAGTTTGACGGCGAACGAGAGCGCGGCTGCGTCTGAAACCGCATAGTTACTGGCTATATAGTAGGAGAAATACATGTATTTCCGCTACTCTGTATTGTTCTCTGCTTGATATCACTTTGCTTGTATCTCTCATTTGTAAGTCGCTTTGGATAAAAGCGTCTGCTAAATGAATAAATGGAAATGTAAATAAATGTAGACAATGAGTACGCGGTTTGGGACGCAGCCCACGTCTTCAAGGACTCGTCGATTTGCCCGTACAGCACGACAAATACTTAACCGCACTTCAAAATTTCGTAAACTTAAAAATAAGAACACCCGAAACTGTACACGGTCCCATAACGAAGACCAACTGTATGTCGATACGTGAAATTCCGGAGGGGACGGCGTGGCGTGGCGTAATCAATCTATTTTCTATAACGTGTAGAACGGGAACATGAAAGGAATACTCTAAAAGCGACTCATGTAAACACCTTAATCAGAATACTGTTTTATACAGAATAAGGTCAATAATGAGATTACCACTGTCCATGTAAACACCTTAATCAGAATACTGTCTTATTCAGAATAAGGCCATGAATGAGATTACCGCTGTCCATGTAAACACCTTAATCAGGATACTGTGTTATTCAGAATAAGGTCAATAATTAGATTACCGCTGTCCATGTAAACACCTTAATCAGGATACTGTCTTATTCAGAATAAGGCCATGAATGAGATTACCGCTGTCCATGTAAACACCTTAATCAGGATACTGTCTTATTCAGAATAAGGCCATGAATGAGATTACCGCTGTCAGTGTAAACACCTTAATCAGAATACTGTCTTATTCAGAATAAGGTCATGAATGAGATTACCGCTGTCCATGTAAACACCTTAATCAGGATACTGTCTTATTCAGAATAAGGTCATGAATGAGATTACCGCTGTCCATGTAAACAGTGTAGTCGGTGTTACAGGAAACCCAGCGGCTTATTACCCAGCTGCTGTGCATCCTCCACAGTCTCATTTTCACGTGAACAAACGGAATCATGGCAAAGTTTTAGTTTTATACAAGAAGCGGAATGATCGCGAGTGCCTCCGCTCTGTCCGGCGGCTTTTTTGCGGCCGGGCTCCAAACGAAGCCGTAATAATGAACGTCTGAATTATACATGCGAGCGTCGTTTGTGACGGGACGTTCTCCTTTCACCAGTAATCCAGCTACGGGCGGAAACCAGCCGGTGGGTTCTTCGTCCTTAGCGTCGAGCTGTTTAAATGCAGATTTGACTCGTTAGACTTGCTGACGTGATGGACAGGACCGCACAATGCGCGGTTTTCGACAATGAGGCTTCACGTGTCGCATTCACTCGGTCCAGATTCCGTGTGCATACTGTGTGTGTGTGTGTGAGAGAGAGAGAGAGAGAGAGAGAGCTTGTGAAAAAGTGGTTTAATTATTCAAGTTTGAAGTAGCTTCTGATAGCTCTGGACTACTTGAATAGTATCCGAAGCTGAAAGGAAAGCCTTCTGAGAAACGGCCCCGCATTTATAATTCATGACTGACTGCAATGTGCTTTAGCTGTGGTTCAAACCTCAGGATTTGCCGCTTCCTGCTTTCAGATCATCTTCGGGGATCGACCACCTTTTTGTAGAAAAGCACACGGTCGGTCTCGCTTAAAACGTCCGAGCACACTCTTCTATTCTGATTCGTCGTGTGATTGTTGAGGACGACCGCGATCGGGGGTGGAGGGGCCTATCGGACAAAAAACTACAAAAACCCCTCTCATGCGTCATAAGCCAGTGACGTGCTAGGTTTTGTCGAAGACACAAACTCGACGTGTTCTTTCAGACGCCCGTAGTCGTTCGTGTCCATGTTAAGGCACGTCACACGCTCACCATATGTTAATCACCCACCGCTTGTCCGTGTCAAATTGCAATGCTATAGGTATAAGAAAACACCGTGTGAAGGAGCTCTAGCATTACCATGGGTAAATAAATATGTGGCGTGACATTATAATGGTGGGCGCACGGTGGCTTAGTGGTTAGCACGTTCGCCTCACACCTCCAGGGTCCGGGGTTCGAGTCCCGTCGGGGCCATGTGTGTGCGGAGTTTACATGTTCTCCCCGTGTGTCGGGGGTTTCCTCCGGGTACTCCGGTTTCCTCCCCCAGTCCAAACACATGCATGGTAGGCTGATTGGCGTGTCTAAAGTGTCCGTAGTGTATGTATGTGATTGTGGTGTATGTGATTGTGCCCTGAGATGGACTGGCACCCTGTCCAGGGTATACCCCGCCTTGTGTCCCATGCCTCCTGGGATAGGCTCCAGGTTCCCCGTGACCCTGAAAAGGAGTAAGCGGTTGAAAATGGATGGATGGATGGACATTATAATGGCTGAATTGACTTCTCTTAAAGAGCGAGAGTGTTGTAGGAGTGCACATAGGAGGCCGCGCCGACGTTTAAGACCGCCAGGATAGTCCTGAGAGGAGGTAAAAGATGAGCGAGAGAATTGTTCTTGATTAGCGGCTGGAGGTTACGGTAAATTCATCTCTACGGCGAGGCAGGCGAAGAGATTACTATGCGTGGAGATAACGTACTCTGCAGGAGATTGAGAATTAAGGCGAATTTAAATGTTCTGACGAGACGCGGCGTTTTATTCTGCATTAGAATCTCTCAGGGAAATCAAGCGTTTGATTTGGACCAGGTTTGACGGGAACGATGTGGTGAACAAGCGCTGGAACGAGTCCGAGTCGTAATTATTAAAGAATGTTTGTTAGCGGAACAGAAAGGAACTCGCGGCGGTGTTTACGGCGACGTTTATTTAAGCGCACAGTCAGCGTTCGGAATCAGCGAGAGTCGGTACGAGCGTGTGTGTGTGTGTGTGTGTGTTTCTGCGAGGGGAAGAGAACCGTATGGGTTATGATCCGTATACTCGTGATGCGGTTCTACTGTAAACACTACTCTCTTATCACTTCTGGCATCGTATCACTCTGCTGATGATTCATCCTGAACTCAGTCAGGGCCAGACTCAAACAAACAACTGTGTCACTCCAGACTCACTCACTCTCTCTCTCTCTCACTCTCTCTCTCTCTCTCTCTCACTCTCTCTCTCTCTCTCTCACTCTCCCACTCTCACTCTCTCTCTCACTCTCTTTCTCACTCTCTCACTCACTCTTTCACTCTCTCTCTCACTCACTCTCACTCTCTTACTCACTCTCACTCTCAGTCTCTCTCACTCTCTCACACTCTCTCACACTTTCTCTCACTCTCTCTCTCACTCTTTCCCACTGTGTGTGTGTGGTCCATGTGTTAATCTCTTTATGGTTCCTGAATGTTCCCATAATGATGAGAACACATTAACGTTTTGAACTTGTGAAGACATTTGGCTAGTTTCCATGAGGAAAATTAGTTTTTTACAAAAACAGCAGCTATTATGATTTATTTTAAATGAGCGTAAATAAATAAATAAATAAATAAAAGAACCCAAAGATTTTCTTCTGGCATTATTTAGCTACAGTAACACACAAGTTAATGGAAATACCCCACAAAGATAAAATTACTGTGTGTGTGTGTGTGTGTGTGTGTGTGTGGAGGGGGACACTCACTGGTTATAAGCCAGTTATCAGGAGGGCAGCATGTGACTGGGAGAGACCGTGTGGTCGCTGAACGTGATGCCTTAGTCATTCATCTCTCTCTCTCTCTCGCGCTCTCTCTCTCTCCCTTTCTCTCACACACACACACACACGCACCCCTTGTGTTCAGTGCTGTGTGAAATTTAACTCCCACTCCACTCCTTTTTCAGGAATAATTGCCTCAGTCACTGCTTTGTTCATTTCCTGTCTGTCTTTCTGTTTCTCATTTCTCCTCTTACCGTTCATGATCATTCTCTCGCCCTTCTTGTTCCTCTCTGCTTTCCGTGGCCTGTCGTTTTTAGCCGCGATTGGAAATTCGCGCACCCGAGGATATGACCCGTGTGCTCTAGCTCCTGGCAGGAAATGTTCTCGATGAACATTGGGGAAAGGATGTAATGTGTAATTTAGTCAAGTCTCTCATTGCTGATTGAATTGAAATGAAGCACTGAGTTAAAATGGACTACGTTCTTCATTTTAAAGGTCTTCGCTTCACTTGTATATTAAAGGGGTGGGATACAGCAGGCAGCAAGTCAAGAGTCGATTCTCAAAGTTGACATGTTGGAAGAAGGAGAAATGGGTGAGCATGAGGATCTGAGTGACTTTGATAAGGGCCAGACCGTGATGGCTGGATGACTGGGTCAAAGCGTCTGCAAAACGCCAGGTGTTGGATGGTGTTCCCGGTATACAGTGGTTAATACCTACTAAAAGTGCCCCAAGGAAGGAGAACCGGTGAATCGTGGCCGCCCAAGGCTCATCGATGCATACGGAGAGTGAAGGATCAGGATCTGAAGATCTCCTCCAGCTCCTCGTACCAGAGTGGAAATGGCCCAGATGTTTCATTTCGGATCACCGTGTTAGTCCGATACAGCTTCCTGTAGGTTAGAGTTAAGGTTAAGGATCAAGCCTAGCTCGTCCTGGACTTTTAATACTGAAGCGAGAACACGAAAAAACATCGCTATACGCCACAAAAATGTTGTTCAACAACCTCAGGATACAGGATTCTTATCTTCCTGACATCAGATCATCCGTTTATATCAAAACCAAAGGTCCTTTAAGGAGGAAATAATCCAGAATCTTAACGCCATAAACCGATTTACTAGCTCTTCAAGTACGAGCTTCATTAGTATGGAGGTAGCTGGCCTGCTGTTAAAGTTTATTAGCCTTTTCACATCCAATCCTCCGAGAGCACTTGTATAAAAGATTATTGGAGATTAACAGGAGCATTGTTTTCGCTCAATTGCTGACTCACAAAGCTTTCATGCGTACCGAGCATTCGGCCTTCCAATGATCCGGCCACTGAGATAATATCTCCGCTGATGATAAGTTGAGTTCAGCGTTAATCTCAGTATCACACACGAGTCCTGCGGGACTACGCGACTAATCATTGATGTCATTCGCACTTTTTCTCTTCTGCTTATTCTATCTCTTATTGTTGTAGCTTGTTGGCACTCCTTGGTATTTATAAATGTGGAGCACCAAAAAGGGACGTTGGACGGCGTGGCGTGGGGCGTGCCGTAATGACGTGTGGCGATAAGCGCTTTATGTTCTGTAACATGTCAAACAGGAACATGAAAGGAATACTCTAAAAGCGACTCATGTAAACACCTTAATCAGAATATCGTCTTATTCAGAATAAGGTCAATATTTAGATTACCGCTGTCCATGTAAACACCTTAATCAAAATACTGTCTTATTCAGAATAAGGTCATGAATGAGATTAGCGCTGTCCATGTAAACACCTTAATCAGAATACTGTCTTATTCAGAATAAGGTCAATAATTAGATTAGCGCTGTCCATGTAAACACCTTAATCAGAATACTGCCTTATTCAGAATAAAGTCATGAATGAGATTATCGCTGTCCATGTAAACACCTTAATCAGAATATCGTCTTATTCAGAATAAGGTCAATAATGAGATTACCGCTGTCCATGTAAACACCTTAATCAGAATACTGTCTTATTCAGAATAAGGTCATGAATTAGATTAGCGTTGTCCATTTAAACGTAGTCTGTGATCATTCCCTATAAAGAATACAAGAATACAACCTAAAAATCGACATAAAGCCTCGCCACCTACTGACGGAGGTATCAAAATATTTTCGCTTTTTTGTCGCTCGTGTGTGTGACCGGATATTTAAATCGATTCAGCGTAACACTAAAGCTTTAGAAAAGGTCACAGCCCACGAGATGCTTCTGTACCTGCTGCCGGTGAATTTTCTCTCTCTGTATCCTCTTAGTGAGCGTCATGCGTCAAGGTAATTCTGTCTCGTCAACTCGTGAGCGTGAGAAAGGACAATTCAGGACAATGCGTGCTGACAGGGAGACGGAGCCCGACAAGTTTAAACCGACCGAGCAGATATCCGGGGTGTTGGAGATGCCACGGCTGTCTGTCAGACCGACTAGCGGGAGAAATCTATCGGACGCTGAAGCTCTGCCTTCAGTACAACGCACTTCTCGGTCCCTACAGGATCGGGTCATGTATGTATGTATGTATGTATGTATGTATGTATGTAACACAAAAATTCACGCAAACATCAAACGAGGCGCTCGCGACGACGTTTTTTTTTTTTTCGAAATTCCACAGATTTGGGCCGAGACACGTCATGTGACGTTGTCACGTAGCCCAAGCCCTCGAACGTGAGTACAGCTAAAACACTCGAGGAGCTGAGCGTTCACCAGTTCAAAATCACAATTCACTGTGATTACACTTCAGAATGATGCACCTGAATTCTATACATAATGGATTATTATTATTATTATTATTATTATTATTATTTACTGTGTTATGTAGAAGGCGGGGTTATGTAGCCGAATCATTTAGGAAGCAGAAACGTGTTTCTGTAGGCTCGCATCATGTGACTAAATGTAGATATTCGAACAATGAACTGTGTGTGTGTGTGTGTGTGTGTGTGTGTGTGTGTGTGTGGAGCTGTTGAGGTGCTCTATGCCAGCTCGGCTCTTTCCTGCTGGGGTTGCCATCTGCTCTGTGAGGAGTGTGCAGGTGTGTGTGTGTGTGTGTGTGTGTAGGGGGGTGTTCAGAGTAGGTATATTCCTCATAGACGCTGCTCGTTGTTCAATTTGTGATGTTTGATCACAGACACACACACACACACTCGCAGTGTGCACTCGCTCTTCAGCAGCTGAACACATTACATGTTCGTTCTACCAGTTTGGCTTGCTTCCTCCACCCCACCACGTTCTCTCTCTCCATCTCTCTCTCTTTTCTTTTCCCCACTCTCTTCCTCGTCTCTTTTCTCATCATGTCTAACAGTTGTGGGTTTTTCATGAGTCTCATTCACTGCTTTTTCATGAGCCAGCCATCTGCTTCTGGAAACCGTTTCTGGTTCTGGCTCGGAATGGGGTAAATACCCCGTGTGTGTGTGTGTGTGTGTGTGTGTGTGTGTGAGAGACAGAGAGAGGGGAGAGAGAGAGAGAGAGAGAGAGAGAGAGGAGAGAGAGAGGGGACAGAGACAGGGAGAGAGAGAGAGAGGGGAGAGAGAGAGGGGAGAGAGAGAGAGAGACAGGGAGAGAGAGGGGAGAGAGGATGAGTTTGAGAGAAAGACAAAATTGACATAAAAAGACATATTACAAATTAACTAGCAACACATTGTATATGTTTTTGCGTCTGTGTAATCTGACGGTTTTCTGGCATATATATATATATATATATATATATATATAATATTACACTTTCATCATCAGGGATTACAGTTGAATTACA
>JAFFST010055263.1:34023-48697 GCA_022414735.1 Noturus placidus
TATATATATATATATATATATATTCACAATATTACACTTTCATCATCAGGGATTACAGTTGAATTACAGTCTGTGTAGCTTTATCAGAATTATACTTCATTACACTGTGATACCTTCTTCACACGGTCACATCCTAATCTCAGTCGTACATAAACACACAGTGTCAAGTTTCAGTCAATTCGCAGTCAAGTAGACACACACACACACACACACACTCCAATGGCCTGCCTGTCTCTGTACCAGCACACACTCGAGGAGTCTGAGCCAGCAGAGCCGCCACGACCTGGATCCGTTATCTCTACAAACAGGGTGGATGCAATATGTTCGGCACATAGCGATGTCGCGCTGACGCAAACGGAGACGTTCTGCCGTTTCTGTCCTCCACGATTATACAGCAGAACACTGTGAGGCGAAGAAGGAGTGTAAGAGATTCGGGTGTACGTATACGCACTTCAGTAGCGTCAGCGTCGCTGCCTCACAGTTCCAGAGTCTACGGTTCGATCCTAAGCTCAGGTTTCTTAATAACAACAATAATATTAATAATAATAATAATAATAATAATAATAATAATAGTTATTTAGCAATTCTATTTGAAGTATCCAGTCTGGTTTAAAGTTCTCTTAAAAGATGAAAGTCCGTCAGCATCTATGTTTAAAATGAATGAATGAATAAATAAATAAATAAATAAACAAAGAACTAAATAATTTCCCCAGAATCTTGGGTTGTAGTATTTAAATGAATAAGCAATTCAACGCACGGCTATGTTTCTATCATAGCATCATGTATTAGATGCTGAGTCTTGTGCATGTGAATGAACCTGACCCAGACTGTGTGTGTGTGTGTGTGTGTGTGTGTGTGTGTGTGTGTGTGAGAGAGAGAGAGAGATTGCAGTAATGCGTAATTATATTCTGCGGTGAAGAGAGAAGCTTGGTCTCAGCGTGGCTAACGAACAGCGTGTGCGTACATGTTTGTCTCAGCCCTCTGTTTAATGTGACAGAACAATGTGTATGTGTGAGGAACTCTTGTGATCTTGTTAATGTCTGCTGCACAATGGAGCAACAGAAGCAGCACTGGAGACGCTGTGTGTGTGTGTGTGTAGACTGAGGAATAATTTGGTTTGATGTGTGCGGAGTTTGCATGTTCTCCCCGTGTGTCGGGGGTTTCCTCCGGGTACTCCGGTTTCCTCCCCCAGTCCAAAGACATGCATGGTAGTCTGATGGGCGTGTCTAAAGTGTCCGTAGTGTATGAATGGGTGTGTGAGAGTGTATGTGATGGTGCCCTGCGATGGACTGGCACCCTGTCCAGGGTGTACCCCGCCTTGTGCCCGATGCCTCCTGGGATAGGCTCCAGGTTCCCCCATGACCCTGATAAAGGAGTAAGCGGTTGAAGATGGATGGATGGATGGAATAATCCAGAAATAATCCAACATGCCTGAGGTGTAAATTTAACACGAAAGAAGGAAATAATCTAGGATCGTAAACGCGCGCTCAAACGATCTGGAATTGAATTATCGTCCATTAAGACCAGAAGTACACCTGGTGACATGTTGAATATTTTATAAGTTTAAGTGTTGTAAATTATAAAAGGTAAAAATCAACTTTGTCACTTCGTGTAGTCCGTAAATAAATGTCTGTTCTGTATATACAGGTGTATTGTATAATTTCGAAAAAAGATTACGGGTGAAATCTTGGTGCTATAAAAGCACGCAACGCCCGAGTGGTGACGCTTCCTCGCTCTCATTGGCTGTCGTTTGGCAGCCCGATCGAGAGGCGTAAATATGGAGTCGGAAGCAACAAGCCTCAAACCGTCCCGATCGTTGGGGACAGTGAAAATCGCTCATAAAATCTTCAAGTGTGTGACCATCCATCCATCCATCCATCCATCTTCAACCGCTTACTCCTTTATCAGGGTCACGGGGAACCTGGAGTCTATCCCAGGGAGCATCGGGCACGAGGCGGGGTACACCCTGGACAGAGTGCCAGTCCATCGCAGGGCACAATCACATACACACTCACACACACATTCATACACTACGGACACTTTAGACACGCCCATCAGCCTACCATGCATGTCTTTGGACTGGAGGAGGAAACCGGAGTACCCGGAGGAAACCCCCGACACACAGGGAGAACATGCAAACTCCACACACACATGGCCTTGGCGGGACTCGAACCCCGGACCCTGGAGGTGTGAGGCGGACGTGTTACCACCTTAAAGAAATTTGTCCTATGTGTTCCCTCATATTTATACCCCTGTGAAACAGGACGTCACGGTCGAACAATTCCCTGTTCCTAATCACCGAGGTGTACAAAAAAAAACCAACGAAGATGTAAAACATCAATGGGAATATACGTCAAATATATATACGTTTTCTCATATGATTTCATAGGGGTGCCAATAATTGTCGCACACCTATATTTAACGAAGATATATATATTTTTCCCCGGATAAACCCGTGTTGCGTTTGCGAATGTTGGCTCTCCGTGAGAGCGAGTATAGGAAGAAGTGCAATGCTTAGGCACCATGAATGAACGCTTGTTTAACTAGCACACTTCTTCACGTCTAGGCTGATGTTCTTCCTGATTCCCGTCTGTCCTCCTTTATCTTCTGCTGATTTTACGCTGTGCACGGTGGGGTGTGTGGCCGTTGTACAAAGTACAAATGACCCCTTTTGCTCAGTCTAAACACACACCTACACATACTTCTCCATGAAGGTGAACCTCACTGTAATAGCCTTTGGTTTCCACTTGACCTCTCATTGGAGGCTCTTCAAAGGCCACCTAAGGTACACTTTGGGGTTTTCTGTCCAGCATGGCAAGCAGATGGAGAGGAAGAGAGGAGGGATGGGGGGGTGCGGAAGAAGACAAAATGTCACACTCGGTTTGATAGACACGGTCTCAGGGGTGTGTGTGTGTGTGTGTGTGTGTGTGTGTGTATGATGCTCACAGGGGGTTGTAAGACTAACAAATGTGTTCTGATGAGTTCTGTGTCCTTGGCTTGGGAACGTGGCCTCTTTCCAGGGGGAAGGCTTTCGAGACGGACAGGCCTCCTGCACGGTTATCCATACCGACCGGCGTGAGCTTCTCCGGACCGATTCGCACAGCCCCGATTGGTTGGTTTTTTGATAAGCATCTCTCGGGTGTTAATGCCTCTAAGAGCGGTCGGTTTCCTGAAGGCGTATCAGTGTCACCACAGAAAGAAAGACGCCCCTGTTCGGGCTTTTCCTCTGAAAAGGCTCACCTGGCTGGTTTGCGGCTCGGTTTGCAGCTCTGCGCTAACGGAAGAGCTTTTAATAGCAGCGGACAGAACGAACTCTCTAGAATAATCCGCGTGCACGCGGATCTATCCGGGCTTTTATTTATTTATTTATTTGTTAAAAAGCCTGGTAAAGTCATTCTTCTCATGGAGGCTTAATGTCTTAAAGTGTCATAGACTGATTGAAAAAGAAGAAGGAAGTAACACATTAATACGTTGTATATCCATCCATCCATCCATCCATCCATCTTCAACCGCTTACTCCTTTTCAGGGTCACGGGGGAACCTGGAGCCTATCCCAGGAGTCATCGGGCACAAGGCGGGGTAGACCCTGGACAGGGTGCCAGTCCATCACAGACGTTGTATATCATCTCATGTTATCTCAATTTTTGTATTAAGCTGCAGTTCTGACTTCTACTTGATCTCATGGAAAAATATGGAGGATTCCTCTAAATGAAGCCGTCTTCTCAGCCTTATGTTTCATTCATTTTTTCGCCATATGAGTTTGTCTTGTGAATTTTTATTGAATGCAACCAGCTTGAAATCTTCAAAATGTGTTCAATTAAAACAACATCAAAGCGAGCGCGAAAAAAAAAACACCCAAAACACGAGCAGGAAACATCCGTGGCGGACGTGAAGAAGCTAAATAGAGAGGGAGGAGGGATTTCACCCTTCATTTTGCTCCTCGAGTGTCCATAAGCCGCATTTCCATATTTCTCATTCCGAGTCTCCTCCCTGCGGTTATCGAAATGTTTCTCCCGTGTTTTCAGCTCTCCGGGCCGGTGTTCATGTCATTACAAACGGAACCGTGTAATTCATAAGATACGAGTAGACACACGAGATCAGACCTCCGTAAGCAAACCCGTGCACTTCTGAGGGAATTAGCGCTCCTTTTGTGTTCCGGTTTACTGGAATAAAAAGTGGAAATCTGACTAGGGGATGGTGTTGTCATGATTACAGGAGAAGCGCGTGAATATAGAGGGTCGTCGGTATTTTCAGGTGGAAACCGCTTTCGTTAAAACATACATGGAGTCAAGAACTATCAGAAGGCGAGTACAAATACAAAGGCGTACATGAGAAAACCAGGAAAAGGTCAGCGACTAATTTAGACATCATGTAAAGGCTAATTAAGATCAAAAGCGCTGAAAGAACATCCGCAGCCATCCTAAGGGTGTCCGTGTGGAACCTACCATCCACAGTAGAGTCATGGTGGTCTCTAAGCCGGGGGTCTTCAACGTTTTCCAGGCCAAGGACCCCCAAACTGATGGCGAGATGGAGCGGGGACTCCCTAATTATATATCCATCCATCCATCCATCTTCAACCGCTTACTCCTTTTCAGGGTCACGGGGAATCTGGAGCCTATCCCAGGGAGCATCGGGCACAAGGCGGGGTACAGCCTGGACAGGGTGCCAGTCCATATATTGTATGAAATTGTGTCATATCAAACTGGTACCAAAGCTTTCGCGACCCCCATGCAGTACCTCCGAGGACCCCCTGTTGAAGACCTTTGCTCTAAGCTGTCCATGCAGGGCCATTTATACAACTTGAGGGGTAAGGGCATTGCTCAAAGGCCCAACAGTGCTGGAGTCTCACCTCACAACTTTCTGATCAGAAATCCCAACACTGAGCTTCCACTTCCCTAATATTCCCTAGTGTAATATTACTTTAAGGAATAGAAAAAATTGAGCAGTTAATGGGTTGACCTTTTTGTTTCCATATGGTATTTGTGCCCTGTGACTGGTCTAGACCAGGCGTGTCCAATCTTTTCCGGAAAGAACCGGTGTAGGTGCAGATTTTCATTCCATCCAATCAGGACCCACACCTGAGTCAAGATCAACTGATTAAACAGGTCGAATCAGCCGTGGCTCCTGATTGGTTGGAATGAAAACCTGCACCCACACTGGTTCTTTCCGGATAAGATTGGACACGCCTGGTCTAGGATGGACCCCCGAGTCCCCTGGTATAGGCTCCAGGCTCCCGGTGACCCTGTCTAGGATAAGTGGTATGGAAAATGGATGGATGGATAATTTATTGGGTTGTATTCAGGTAGTAATTGGGTAAAATTGGCTTATATAAATTGGTAACAAATGGCAGACGTCCACCAAATTAAATTGTTAGACATTGGACAAAGCTTTTATATCAGAAGAATATAATTGTAGGTTCGAATGTACCAGTGTGTCACACCCACTCCATCCATACATCATTAATGGTGTATTCATTTCCTACCATATTAATAGTACCTGTGGTTAGGGTTAGGGTTGGGGTTTGGGTTAGGGTTAGGGCTAACCTGTGTGCACTGGCCATCTTATGTCGCTCACTCTACTGGATTTCTATCCCCTGTCAGCCAGTACAGTACATCCATTCTTTTTTCTTTGTAGTATTGGGTCTTTGTCAGGCCTGTAAGGCCGTGGTGTGATAAGAAAAACTACCGTATGTGAGCCGGCCCTGTCCCGTTCGCATTCCCCTTGGTCCCCGATAGGGAGAGGGTCCTTTTCCTGTCTAGGACAGCGGTATGGGAGAACTCTAGGAGCGTGTTGTTCTAATGAGGGGGCAGGGAAGTTAAGAGAAGTGTCCGAGAGGCTGCCCGCGTCCTCGTGACCGATGGAGGACACATCGCTCTGCGGGTCAGTCACTGTGGACCTCGTTTCGTACTGCTGTGTTAGCGTGGCGGTGGACATTTCAGACTCCACTTGGGTTAGTGTTATGGGTTAGGGTTAAGGTTAGGTTTTGTGAATGTACAACGAACCCCCCAAACAGTCCGCCAGGAACTGCCCAGTTAGATTGGGGGTCGAGGGAAGTGCACAGGCCGGCGCCTGTGTTAGGTGTAAACGGGGCTGTAGCAAGAATTTACACTCATTCTGGCAGGAAAACTAGAGCCTCAGTGTCTTTTAAATACGTTTTATATATAAATTCTATATAAATATATTATGAAAAAGATAAACAATCTGTTTCGTTCTGTCTTATTATCTGTTTTTTTTTCCTTTCTTGCATTAGTCTACTGGATCCCCTCATTCTGTTATGTCCATTATTCTCTCCATTCCAGACTCACTGATCATGGGCCAGTTTTTTTCTTACTTGGACCCCCACGCTCGGATCAGATTCTCTGTCTCTCACGTTGTTTTTTTTCTTTTCATCAGTGGTAGATGGCTCTGCGTCTGTATGTGGGTGATTTGTTCAATTGTTTGAATTAAGTGGGTCGTTAGTGAGATTAATTAGCCTGCGCACACCAGATGGAGGAGAGGAACGAAACCCTTGCGGTGGACACGCAGCCCACACGCGTTCAGACTTGCACTTTTCATACTTCTTCGTACTTTTCTCGTCTTCGTGCCTCGTTCCTTGGCGTCTCGTGTTTGCCAGCCTGCCTCCAGCGCCGTTGTCGTGTTGATCTTTCTTCTCGTATTTACAGTGTGTCGTGGAACAGATGATGCGTCGTTCTGACACGAGACTGTTTATGCTCGAGCTGAATGGCTCATTAGATTACAAAACAGAGATTTTTCACTCGGAATAAATAAGTCAGAAGAGATTATTTACAGGCGTTCTGTAAAAAAACTAAACAAAAACAAATTCGCTCCGACGCCACGCTTCACAGTCAGGTTTCATTTTCGTAGTTTTCTTTTCCCTCGCTCTCATCCAAGCACTCTGGACGTCTTTTGAACTATTTTTGGTGGGCGTGTTTGTGTTAAATTGATACAGACACACAGCTTTCATTGTTCTACTGCTTCAGGACTTTTACTGACCCTATGATGTCATCAAACTCGTTTGATGAATTCAGCATGGAAATAGCAGCGTTTCCCAAGTGGGTACCACACACACACACTCTCTCACTCTTTAGTCTTTTAACCAGTGAGTCTCTGTCTCATCGACAGCGTGGTAAGGGGTCAAGTGTTTTCAGCTCTAGCAAACCAGTTAACCTTTGACCTCAGTCTGACGTGCTTTAACCGTGTCAGCTCTACCCCTCAACTCCTCCCTTCTCTCTCCATCATTAATGTTTCCTTACAGACCCGGTGTTTTGTTTTTCCTGTTAGTTTTCAACCGCACACGCAAAACAAGAACTGGTTCAAACAGGAGCTGATGGAAATGTTTTGCTTGTGGTTCGAGTTCGTGTTCCTTCCCGCTTGAGAGAGGACTGTACTGGTCACAGCGCCATGTGTTTACACCCAACGTGGAAGAACTGAACCGATGTGTTTTTCTTTGCCGAGTAGCCTATATAAACAATACTCCTACTATTTGCTCCTGTTAGCTACAGCAGTGCTTGAAAGTTTGAATCTTCTGGATAAATACGGCGTAAAACATCATCAGGTTTCCGCGCGAGTCTTAAAAGGAGATGAAGAGACCTCAGTTAAATAAATGAGACAAAAATGTTATACTTGTTCATTTGCGTATTGTAGAAAATGATGTGAAATGACATATCTGAGAGTGGTTCAAGTGTGTGAACCTTTCAGATGTTCTCAGAATCTGGTGTGACCCCCTTGTGCCGTAATAACTGTAATTAAACGTTTAGAGTAATGTCCTGCACATCGGCTTGGAGGAATTTTATCCTGTTCCTCAGTACAGAACAGCTTCAACTCTGGGATGTTGGTGGGTTTCCTCACATGAACTGCTCACTTCAGGTTCTTCCACGACATTTCTACGGGATTAAGGTCAGGACTTTGACTCGGCCATTCCAAAACATTCACTTTAATTCAATTCAATTCAACTTTACTCTCCTTTAAGCGTTCTCTGGTAGAACGACTCGTGTGTTTAGGATCGTTGTCTTGCTGGTTGACCCACTTTCTCTTCAGATTCAGTTAATGGACAGATGTCCTGATATTTTCCTTCAGAACTCACTGGTGTCATTCAGAATCCATTGCTTCATCAATGACGGCAAGCCGTCCTGGCCCAGATGCAGCAAAACAGACCGTGACACTACCACCACCATGTTTCACAGATGCGATAAGGGGCAGGAATGCAGTGTTTTCCCTTTCTCTAGACATATCACTTCTCATTTAAACACAGGGCGGCTGTGGCTCAGTCGGTAGAGCGGGTTGTCCACTAATCCACTAATCGTAGGGTTGGTGGTTCGAATCCCGGCCCGGGTGATCCCATGCCGAAGTGTCCTTGGGCAAGACACTGAACCCTATGTTGCCCCCGATGGCAAGCTAGCACCTTGCATTCAGCTCTTCTACCATTGGTGTGTGAGTGTGTCTCATTTGTAAGTCGCTTTGGATAAAAGCGTCTGCTAAATGAATAAATGTAAATGTAAACCATATGGAACCAGTGGCACTGAGCTGTGCTCGTCACTGTTATTATAGACTAATATGCTCATCAGCTGTGTAAAAAGATTTTACCAGGCATTTTTGTTTCTTTCCCACACTACTCTTCTAACATTTTCCCTCCATGATGGGTAACGTCCGCTTTGGTGTTTAAACACTTTCAGGAGCAAAAACGTTGTTGAGTTGGTTGACCTTTGTGATGTGGAACCAGTGGAGCACGAATTAATGGTGCCAGTGGGGCTTGTCACAGCCTTCGTCACTGGGGATTTGGTTGCGTTAGGCACACAAGGCTAAAGGAAGAGCGGGGGAATCCTATGGGCACTCGAGGAGGTGTGACAGGCAATCATGTCATAGCAGGTCAACATCTGTCTTGCTGACATCATCACTCTCCATGTGTTCAGTTAGTAAGTCTTATTTGGTTTTCTACCTTCTCTCTGGGACAGGAAGATAGAACCTGGATATCTTGTTTGGGTTGTCATGGCGCACACCTGCGAACACACAAACTACACAGGACAGGACATAAAACACGACTTGATGATGATTTCAGATGAAGAGAAAAATGAAGCGAAACAGCAGCTTTAAAGATTATTAAATGACAATCCAAGTCCTTTTATATTCCTCCCTCTGCAACCTGCTGACCTGTGTCCTATATTTTAGGATTTTACCTGATTGACCAATCACAGCGCCGAACGGGCTCCCGGAAGACTCTAGCTGGAAGACTGTCGTTTGTTTTGGGACAAATTGGCAGTTTCACGTGTGACCGCTTTGCTGTGGGTTGATGACTGTGTACTCATACCAGCATATGAATTATGCATACTAGGCTGATGAGTGTTTTTAGTTTAAATAGCCTGGCGTGTGCTCCCTGTTGACCTGAGAGGGAGAATCATACATGCACGCATACATTAATGCATCCTAATTGTATATGAAATCCAAACATTACCGTAATACTGCTGTAATGGCCAGCGCGTAAGGCCTGTTCTTTTTAAACCTTCATATTTACTGTGAAGAGCATTGCGATACAGCGTGAACTGCTTTAGTTTACTTTAGTTCTGTGTGTATGTGTGTGTGTGTGTGTGTGCCATGTTGACAGAGTTTGGAGGAGGTTACGACACCCCCTTGTCAGCACTGAATAAACACAGCTTTTACCAGTCACAGTAGCCCCAGCCCCTCCCTCGCTCCTGCAACCCCCCCCTCCCCCACCCACCCACACACACACACACACACTGCTGTAAACTTAAGAAGGTCTTACACGGTGAACATATACGTTCCTAAATGAATCTATGGCTCTTTTGTGCTTCATCTGGACCGTGATTGTCGTTAAACAGCGACATGCCGATAGCCAAGCGTAATCTTAAAAGAAGCAACCGCATGGAAATGTAGTAATTTATATACATTTATCCTGAAATATAAGGGGCGGCTTTTAAAAAAAAAAAACACTTTTTTTTCAAAATTTGCGATGGAACTTTGTGATTGTATGTTTGTTTATTTATTTTTGCGAGCAAGCTACCCGAATCGGCGAAATCGCGGCCTGGCGAAATTGTTCTGCGCGCTCTTTCGCAACGATTTTTGTCGGTAAACGAGATCTTTTTAGCTGTACTCGTGTTCGAAGAAACACGCGGTGCGTCTGGGCCCCTCGGAGAATCTGCGGAAAGCCTGCGACGATTTTGCATGTTCTCCCCGTGCATCCGGGGTTTCCTCCGGGTACTCCGGTTTCCTCCTCCAGTCCAAACACATGCATGTTAGACTGATTGGCGTGTCTAAAGTGTCCGTAGTGTATGAATGGGTGTGTGAGTGTGTATGTGATTGTGCCCTGTGATGGACTGGCACCCTGTCCAGGGTGTAACCCCGCCTTGTGCCCGATGCCTCCTGGGATAGACTCCAGGTTCCCCGTGACCCTGATAAAGGAGTAAGCGGTAGAAGATGGATGGAATGGATTTTGAAAAACTGCGAATCGCCGCGTTTGCTCGATTCCGCAGTCGCAAACGTAATGTAAACGTCGACGTAAAGGAGGTAGTCGGACTGCGTCGCGGCTAAAAAAAAAAGTCGAGACTTCGACGGTTGGGTTTCATTACAACAATAAACGCCGAGCGCCTTTGAAGATCACATGCTAATTATAAAGATGAATAATTAAGCGGTCCACGTCGGGATTTCCTCCTTTAACTTCAGTGTTCAAAAGGGAAATCTTCTGTAGACCAGACAGCTAACCTTACAACGTTGAAATGATCTCGTTATTTATTTATTTATTTATTTCATCACAGGGACGTTTGATCTCTGTAAAGACGACACACAGTAAATATACATCCACCTTCCCGCACTCCCCCCCCCCCTTCTCGCACCCCCTTCCCACACACACACAAAGACTGTATAGAGATTATTTTCCTTGAAACACCCCTCCCTCCCCGTATATTTATCCTCTGTCCGCCTTTGGCTCATAAACCCGACTATAAACCCACAGCAGGGAACTCAAATCAGCTAAAGAGATCTGGGGACTCGAGCAGAGCAGCTTTGGCCCCCGCAGCTCTCTTTAATCTGTCTACTACATGAATGAGGAGGACCGTTCTAGGCTACTGTAGATGGAGGATGCTGTCGATGTGTGAGGTTTATCTGTGTTTTTGGGGGCGGGGGTGTACGCACGAACACGGTGAAACGCTATCGCGAATGTCCATCACGCATATGACTCACGGACGCATTCAAATACTAAACGTTTGAAATAATTAGTCGACACGTGCACCTGATGAAATCATTCGATAATAATTCCCCTGTGTTTGAAGAGTATAAGAGTAAAGATCACTCGGGCCAGAATATATGTTCGCTCTCTCATTAGTATGAATTTGCTTTAACAGTGGATATTTAATTGTTGCGCGTGTGTGTGTGTGCGTGCGTGCGGGCGCGTTTTAATCACTTTCACTGTTATTCTGCGTGGGCAGGTGCTTGATGATGCAGCATCATTTATTAATTAGTTCATGGTAATCAGATTCCAGCAGCCGAGCTGTCACTCCATCCCTACACCCTCGAACGCATGAGACACGATGTCCTCTCTGTAGCGCTCATGCATGACTTCCTCTTGTTCATGTAAAACTATCTGTATCCGAACAGTTCCACCCGTCCCGGTCTTCCATTCCATCCGCTGGCGTAGTGTAACGTACCTAGCGTAACGCGCACTTCTGGTTGCCCGAGGCGGCGCGTCTCAGTCCGAGTCTGAGGTCAAGGCCTTGACGATTAGCTGATTAATCAAGCCAAGCGTGTGCAGGAAAGACACAGCACGTTGCAGGGACCGCTCGGCTTCTTCACCTGGACCTGGACCTAGCGCACTAACTATATGCTTTATATTATTTTAAACGAGATTCAGGTAGGGAAAAGTGCGTGAAAAGATATATGTGCCTGTTCGAAACTAATGATAATGATCAGCAGAGTGAAAGTCGTTTTTCTTCACATACCCCAGCATGTCAGGACATTGGGGTCAGAGCGCATCATACGGCGTTCCTGGAGCGGAGAGGGTTACGGGCCTCACTCAGGGGCCCGACAGTAGACGTAATATAATGAATGGTTCAGCGTATAAGTGGCCCGTTCAGTGGCATGTCCGTTCTATGAAAGCTGCAATGTCTACATGTACATTTACATTTATTCATTTAGCGGACGCTTTTATCCAAAGCGACTTACAAATGAGAGCACACTCACACATCAATGGTAGCAGAGCTGCATGCAAGGTGCTAGCTTGCCATCGGGGGCAACTTAGGGTTCAGTGTCTTGCCCAAGGACACTTCGGCATGGGATCACCCGGGCCGGGATTCGAACCACCAACCCTACGATTAGTGGATTAGTGGACAACCCGCTCTACCGCCTGAGCCACAGCCGCCGTCTAAACTAAACGTAACGAGCACGTCCCGTAACTACACGCCTTTTCTTACCAAATCACATGTTTTAAGAGATGAATAACTGACTGCGCTGATGCAATGTTTTTTAGTCTTGAGGATGAGTGTGTTGGTGCTGATCGAAACTGATACCGAAATGAACATCCGACATCGTATTAAGCGATCAGGCGGCATCATGGAACATTTTATTTAACTGTTTGGGTTATTTATTTATTAAAAAAAAAAAAAGTTTGTTGTTGCACTGAGGTCCGCATGCTGAGTTTGATGTTCTATTGATCAGCGTGTGCTCTATCAGAAGAAGTGAAGAAGAAGCGTAGTTCCTGTAGTGAGATCCTTTAGCTGCTGAGGTTTTCACAGGACACGGTGGAAAATGTGCTTCGATTCGATGGCAGTCGTTAATCATGAAGGACCACATGATGTGAGATATTAGTATCAGGGTTGTATTTATTGTTTATTTATTTTTGACGATTGTGTGGAAATGAGCACGGTGTCCTGCCGATACGTAATACTAGCATGATTATCACAGCAATCCTGATGCATACTGATTAATAATCTGGCTTGTTTAGCCTTGTTATTACTAAAAAATATAGTAAACAAAAATGCCTGGGTTAATGAAGAGAGAGAGAAAGAGATGAAAAGTGAGACACACATGCACAGCTGGTTATTAAAGTGCCCTGCCATGCTATGCTAATGCATTCTCGCTCTTCAAGACATAAGGAGATTAGTAGCCATAAACATGCCTCATGGGACATCTGCATATGATGTTTTTGCCCATGATAAAGCTCCGCCTTTTGCTCTTCAGCAAAGCCGTGGAAGGCTTCAAACAATCCATTCGAATTTGTTTTCTTTTGTTCGCACATTTCTACATTTGACCCCTTTCTTATGTTGGTAATGGATACCACGGATAAAACTTCAACTAACAGTACAGTATGTGTATAGATGATGTTGCTCTGATTATGTACATACAATTTATCCATTTTGAGACCATCTAAAGGTTTTTCCCCTGTAAGTGAAGTTTTAAGTTTTTTACTTTATTTTATTTTATTTTTTTTTGTATTAAGTGGACATTGTTCTGGCAGACACTCAGGGTTTGATTAGAATGCATAAATATGTAAAAGGTGAGCAGTTATATAAAAACGGACAAATGTGAACAGTATATGAAAAGATTCAAACAACGGTGAGCAGGATGCAAAACAAACGAACAACTGTCCGCAGCGTGTAAAACCAAACAAAGGTGAACACTAGTTAAAAACATGCAAAGGTGAGCGGTATATAACGACAGACAAGGAGGGCGGTGTACAACGACAGACAAGGAGGGCGGTATATAACGACAGACAAGGAGGGCGGTGTACAACGACACACAAGGAGTTCGGTGTACAACGACAGACAAGGTGGGCGGTATATAACGACAGCCAAGGAGGGTGGTGTACAACGACAGTCAAGGATGGTGGTGTACAACGACAGCCAAGGAGGGCGGTGTACAACGACAGCCAAGGAGGGCGGTGTACAACGACAGCCAAGGAGGGCGGTGTACAACGACAGACAAGGAGGGCGGTGTACATAACGACAGACAAGGAGGGATGTATACAACGACCGACAAGGAGGGCGGTGCACAACGACCGACAAGGAGGGCGGTGCACAACGACCGACAAGGAGGGCGGTGCACAACGACCGACAAGGAGGGCGGTGCACAAGGAGGACGGTACACAATGACAGACAAGGAGGGCGGTATATAAAAATGATTCACACTATTAGTTTGAAATGAGAAACTTTAGCTGTTCAAAGTCTCAGTTACGTTAAGATCATATCAGAATTCTGTACAATTCTATGTTTATATAAACGAAAGTGTGTTTTAGTTCTGTGAATCCATAATACGCGATGGCTGTAATAACCTCTGAACAGTCGTGACTACAGTGGGGCAAAAAAGTATTGAGTCAGCCACCAATTGTGCAAGTTCTCCCACTTAAAAAGATGAGAGGTCTGTAATTGTCACCACATGTACACTTCAACTATGAGAGACAAAATGAGAAAATAATCCAGAAAATCACATTGTAGGATGTGTAATGAATTTATCAGTAAATTCTGGTGGAAAATAAATATCTGGTCACTAACAAAAGTTCATCTCAATACTCTGTTATATACCCTTTGTTGGCAATAACAGAGGTCAAACGTTTTCTGCAAGTCTTCACAAGGTTTTCACACACTGTTGCTGGTATTTTGGAACATTCCTCCATGCAGATCTCCTCTAGAGCAGTGATGTTTTGGGGCTGTTGCTGGGCAACACGGACTTTCAA
>JAFFST010055263.1:60049-70341 GCA_022414735.1 Noturus placidus
GGAGAGAGAGTGAGAGAGACGGAGAGAGAGTGAGAGAGACGGAGAGAGAGTGAGAGAGACGGAGAGAGAGTGAGAGAGACTGAGAGTGAGAGAGACTGAGAGTGAGAGAGACTGAGAGAGAGAGAGTGTGAGACAGAGAGAGTGTGAGACAGAGAGAGTGAGAGACAGAGAGAGAGAGTGAGAGACAGAGAGAGTGAGAGACAGAGAGAGTGAGAGACAGAGAGAGTGAGAGACAGAGAGAGAGATTGAGAGACAGAGAGAGAGTGAGAGAGAGAGAGAGAGTGAGAGACAGAGAGAGTGAGAGAGACCGAGAGAGAGAGACAGAGAGAGAGAGAGAGAGAGACCGAGAGAGAGAGTGAGAGAGAGAGGAGAGAGAGAGTGAGAGACAGAGAGAGAGAGTGAGAGACAGAGAGAGAGAGTGAGAGACAGAGAGAGAGAGTGAGAGACAGAGAGAGAGAGAGACAGAGAGAGTGAGAGAGACCGAGAGAGAGAGTGAGAGAGAGAGAGACAGAGAGAGTGAGAGAGAGAGAGAGACAGAGAGAGAGTGAGAGAGAAGGCCATGTTTGAATCGTCTTAAATCAACACAATCTCTGTATAAAATCCTCGAGAAGCTGAACTGAAGAAGAAGTTTAGAAATGAACATAATCATTATAGCTATTCACGGCAATGAACTTGAACATATGAATAAAATATTACGCTACTGTTAAATGTTTCCAGAGATTCTTATTCATTCATTCACTCCCTATAACACTAAAAAACTCCACCTGAAACGTCTCTGTGGAGTGCTTCGTCCTGCACTGACTCTTACTTTCATATTACACCAATGCAAGGCAGACTCGGGCTGACTGACCGAGCTCCGGGTAGAAACACAGAATTCGCCACCTACGCGCACCTGCACCAGCACCTGCACCAGCACCTGCACCAGCACCTGCACCAGCACCAGCGAAATCCTCAGTGAAAGGAGCATTTCATGCTTTACACTGCTTGTCTTTCTTTTCACCAGGCTGCCGGCGTGTGGATTATCAGGTGACATCCGAACCGTTCTACACAATGTGAAGCGTAAATCCAATCCTTAACAAACTCGCACGATCCGATTAGAATGGCGTCGTGAGTAGCACACGGGGCTGTTGGGTCGAGGGATCGAGCAACGGAGAGAATATGCAAGAGGTCAAACCAACAGCAAGCTTATATTCCACATAGGGAGTATCGTACTAATGTGTCCCAGAGTCGGATATGCCACCCGGAGACGCACCGGACTGTAGGAAGGAGGGGAATTCTGGGTTATCAGGACTCCGGATGTACTGTGGAACAGATCCGTGGCAGTCAGTCGATACACAGGCGAAGCCGATATGGCCTGTGGTTTAGAAATGAGCGAAACGGAGACTGATGTGTAGTAATAATAATAATAATAATAATAATACCCTGTCCAGGGTGTAACCCCGCCTTGTCCCCGATGCTCCCTGGGATAGGCTCCAGGTTCCCCGTGACCCTAAAAAGGATTAAGCCGTTGAAGATGGATGGATAATAATAATAAAAAGTGAATGGTTAGAGCACTGGTGCTGTTTTTATTTGGGGCGGCTGTGGCTCAGTGGGTAGAGCGGGTTGTCCACTAATCCACTAATCGTAGGGTTGGTGGTTGGAATCCCGGCCCGGGTGATCCCATGCCGAAGAGTCGTTGGGCAAGACACTGAACCCTAAGTTGCCCCCGATGGCAAGCTAGCACCTTGCATGCAGCTCTGCTACCATTGGTGTGTGAGTGTGCACTCATAAAAGCGTCTGCTAAATTAATAAATGTAAATGTATTAAAAATGTGTTTGACGGAAAACTCCGGAAGCGTTTCAGCCTCATCTCAGTAGGTTGTATCCGTAGCATACAGTGCAGTTACCATGGTGAATGCTTCTTCGTGACGAGAAAATTACAGACAGGACATTACGTCCAACGTGACTGGCCGTGGACGTCACAGGGCAGGTGTTAAATTCTGTCACGGAGGTTAAACGAAACAAGATTTCCGTTGAATACTTTCATAAACGCCGGTCAAAGCGAACGAGTCGTAATGCCAGAGGAAAAGGACGTCCTTTTCCGTAGAGAAGAATCTGTACAGTAGGTTACCGTAGAGATGGGTGACGGGTTAAAGGAAAAAGCATCGTGAATGAAGATGCTGTCGTTCAAACACAAACACTTGGAGGGAAAACATATCGGCATGCTTTTTATATATGGGCGGCTGTGTCTCAGTCGGTAGAGCGGGTTGTCCACTAGTCCACTAATCGTAGGGTTGGTGGTTGGAATCCCGGCCCGGGTGATCCCATGCCGAAGTGTCCTTGGGCAAGACATTGAACCCTAAGTTGCCCCCGATGGCAAGCTAGCACCTTGCATGCAGCTCTGCTCCCATTGGTGTGTGAGTGTGTCTCATTTGGAAGTCGCTTTGGATAAAAGTGTCTGCTAAATGAATAAATGTAAATGTATAAGCGAGACTCTGTCGTGTCCTACTCAGCTCCCCATGAAGCATGCTACTGTAAAGCGTTGGACAAGCAGGAGAGATCGAATAGCGGCCGCGAATTGAACACGGAAGTACTGTTTATGAAGACGTATTTCTCTTGAAACTCTTATTCTAGCGCTTTGCATAATTTTATGAATGCGTATTTGTCCTTTTAAAATAATATACAAATGGGAAAAAAACAAACCTTTATTTTTCTTCGTATGCGTGCTTGTGTGTGTGGGTATGGACGGGAAATAGCAGCGAGGCGTTGAGCACAATGCTGATGCTGTTGGTGTAGGGCAGTTGAGCTTTTCTGTGAATTCTGGGTAATCAGGACGCAGGAACAGATCCATGGGCGTTAGTCGAGATAATCTGGAGTGCAGTTTGAGAAGAAAGATGGAGACAAAAGGCACAAGAGAAAGAAATTGATCGAGGAAGGACGGGTTGATGGGAAGGCACAGATGGGCCAATCCCGTGCCTGCCTGCTGTTATTGCAGCTCGTTCTTCTGCCTACAGCCAAGTGTGAGGCGGATGAGCTTAAATCGAACCAGCGTTCCCTCACGTCTCAACAGTCATGGCGCTTACACTAGCTCTTTCATACACATCCCTTCTGTTTTTCAGCTTTCGCACCTCTACACACAGCCATTCATTCACTGACACGGTTATGTACTTACAACCCCTTCTGCTAACAGGACTCGGGATTCTGCGCTCTTTGGCTGTGAGCGTCAGTCAGTCCCTGTGGAGTTTCGTAGTATCGCGGGCGCGGAAAACGAACGCAAAATCGAGCAAACTCTGCAGAGGAGCGTACAGTTTTCCAGAATGGCGGCAGAACTTCGGCCGAAGCCCTGTTCGATTCACGCGCGTCGAACACGAGTACAGCTAAACGGTCTCGTTTACCAACAAACATCGCATTTCAACAGTTCTAGTCATTTTCCACACAAAAAAACTCCGCAAATCGCATCGCGAATGAAAAAAACAAAACAAAAAACCCGGCCTCAAGCATTCGTGAATGCTTTCCTTTAATAACCTTCCCATTTTGTTTATACTTGCACCTAATGTTATACACAGCTGACTGGGAACATCCGACGTCTTCTACCACACTCTGCGTTGGATTTCGAAGGAGTTTTAGAATCCTTTCCATTGTAACGTCCGTTGCTTTGTTACACTTAGTTATTTTTAATGACTTTTGAATATTATAATAAATAATAAATGGCGCACTTATGTAGCGCTTTTATCCAAAGCGCCTTACACTGCGTCTCATTCACCCATTCACACACACACCAATGGTAGCAGAGCTGCCACACAAGGTGCTAATGTGCCATCGGGGGCAACTTAGGGTTCAGAGTCTTGCCCAAGGACACTTGGAGTCACATGGGCGGGGAATCGAACTGCCAACCCTACGATTAGTGGACAACCCTCTCTACCGACTGAGCCACAGCCGCCCTATAATAAAATAAGGGCTTCCGAAGCGGTGCAGTGGTAAAGCGGTCGCCCCGTCATGACCCAATATCATAAACGAGTGTGGAAACGTGATCATTTTCTTCAGGAAGTCGTCTTTATGTGTTTCGTTAGAACGGCGCCAGACGGCATTTCCAGCATCGTCTCCTTCATCACTGATCACGTCCTCTACACTCTATGATCGCTTCTCTTTATCCCGCTGTAACCTTGTTTTCTTCTGTTTAGATGCTAGTGCTGGTTTTCCTTTGGCTTTTCTGTCCGTAAATCCCGTTTCATTCGGCCGAGCTCTTACGGTTCTGTCCCAAACATTGACTCCTGTTCCCGCCCATTTGTTCATCATCTGTTCTGTTGTCCATGTTCAAGGCGTATCGCTTTGAGTTTTCTATCCTGACGCTTTGACGTCTTCCTCGGTCGACCCGTACGCGTTCCTTTAATAACCTTCCCATTTTGTTTATACTTGCACCTAATGTTATACACAGCTGACCCGGGAACATCCGACGTCTTCTACCACACTCTGCGTTGGATTTCCATCTCGAACGAGTTTTAGAATCCTTTCCATTGTTTCAATTGACCGCGCTCTTGTTGGGGCCATGTTTCCTTTCCAAAAGTCCAAAGTGAAGGTCTGTATGCACTCAATTTTACCTGCAGACTAATTTACATTTTTACTCTTGTGCTAGTATTTGTTTTTCAAACGCAAATTATTAAGCGATTCCATCATTTGCTGCTCTGCTTGATCTGTGGGGGGGGGATGACGCCGTTAATGAAAATGATTTCACTTGTTTGACGACGCCAGAACCTTCAGCTGTTAAACAAAGAGCGTTTTGTGTCATATCTGTGATTCGTTTATTTGCTATTAAATAATTAAAAGTGAGCATCCTCCTCTAAAATCATTTTTGCCTGGGGTTGTACTTCTGTAGACGTTTCTCTGTATTTACCTGTCGCTCCGTGTCTTTCTCTTCCTGGGGTTTTTAGTTGATCTGGTTGGCACGGCATAAACATTTTCACGTCTCGCTAAGCTTTACGATGCCCTTGTCATGACTGATCCATCGCAGAAGGGCAGACTAGAGTAGAGGGGCTTGCGAAGAACATAAGGTCACAGTGGATTCAGTGTAGGCCATGACTCTACTGCTGTCTGTCTGTCTGTCTGTCTGTCTAGGCGTGAGTGTGTGGATTCAATAATTCAGAAAGCAGTCTCGGTTTTTAATGCACTCCATCCATACAGTGTCTCCAGTAACAGCTTTATACCGCGATGCAATGTGGTCTTTTTAATATTACCACAAACCGCAAGAGTGAGCTGTGCGAGCTAATGACACTCAATCACTTACACACACACACACACACACACACATTTCCCAAGACAACTCCATATCCTATTTACTCAGTGAGACGTGGCGCCAAATCTCTGCATTTGCTTCCGCAATTAAAAGTGTTCATGCTGTTGAGTTTTCTTCACTCCCAGGTAACGTTAAGTCTTTCCCAACGCGACGTGCGGAGTCGTGCGTGCTGCGTGTCGTGCTCCGTTCGTTTTTATCGAACAGGGCTTTTGTGATGGAACGACGCTGGCCTGCTTCCATAATTGTGGAGAAAATGGAAATGTTCTTGATTGGAGCAATCTTAATGATTGGGATTTGCTACGGGCTGGTAAAAGATTAAGCTCCTTTTATGAGGAGCAGCTCATTTATTTAGGCTTTAGAGTCGAGGGAAATTAGTGAGCATCGTGTGTGTGTTTTACCTCCGGTCCAACGATGATCGCGCTGGATATGTGCCACTGTAAAAGAAAGAGATTAGACTAATGACGTGGCTCCAGGGCGTCGAGTCCCAAATGAGAAACGCTGCTACCGGGAATGTTTTTAAACTCATTGACCCAAAAAATAGAAGTCTCTCAAAAGGGATGCAGTTGCGATGTCTTGCTGCTTATGTTATGTCTCGTGAGTGTTAGATGGCGGCGCTGTGACCCCAAACGCAACGACAATATTTATATTGCTGAGACGTTCAGACGACACGCCGATGGATTCGATCAACGGTTTTAAAAACGCAAACTTCTGGCGTCTCGGTCGTTAAAGCGAAAAACTGGACCAAATTCTAAGAAGCTCAGAAATCCATGTAAATATTTTGAAGGTTCTACTTTTCACTGATTTTAATCTCATTCGTAACGGAGTTCATCACTGGAAGAAGGTTGCGGCTTTACCCGTGGCCGAAGGAGTAACTGACATTCGAGACTGCATCTCCGAATAAACGTCTGTTCGAAGAAACCGTCAAAGATATCGACATTACCCGACGTCTGTTACTGTAGAAAGAGCATTACGCTAGAACGAGCACGTGAGTACCGTATAAACTCATGATTTGATTGATTTACAGCCGGAACTACTGGCAGACCTCGTCCTGACCAATCAGGAGCAGGAATTCAACAACACTTTGGTACGACAAATGCTAATGCGCTCTCGTTCTCAAAATATCCGTTAGGCTAGCAAGAATATACAGAATAATATTTCCATCGCCATTTCTTTTCCTAGTCTCTGAGACGTTTATGCAAATGTTCAGTTCTGGTGAATGTGACCCAATTTAAACACGCGTTGGAGATTTTAAGTGGGCGGATTTATCACTATTGAGCGAGATGGTGGTGAGGGGAAAAACTCCGAGATGACGTGAGGAAGAAACCTTGAGAGGAACCGGACTCAGAAGGGAACCCGTCCTCATCTGGGTCACAACGTATAGTGTGAAAGTAAGAGAGTTGATTGTGGTCTGTTTTGTTGAACTAATCCACTAAAGGAGACCTGAGTGCAGAACTGTAAGTGTTCATTGCAGGCCATCGCTAAGGCGACCGTAGTCCAAGCAACAACCGTGAAATTGAAGTCCGAAACCATTCCCATGGTACATCAAGCTGGACCATCCTGAGCAGTCTCCTGGCTGCACTGCTTGGGGTCGTCATCAGTGTCAGAACATGGCCTCCAGTTGATCAGAGCTCCATCCAGAAGGTCAGAAAGGGTCACTGGCATCTCCATTAAATCATGTACGTCTATGATGATGATAGAATCTTCTGCCAGGTATTGAATATCATGATAATCGTTCAACCTTTGATCAATATCGTGTTGAAATTTCTACCGAATTATCCACGAGACAATGGCCTACAGCCCAAATGAAGTTGTTACCTTATTGCTCATCTCAGAAAACATCTTCATCTCAGATCATTTCTACCAAAATGCAGCTGCTTTTAATGAGCGTTTTAAAGAAGACTCCACACTGGCCATCGCATGCGTAGTAAAGATCGTAATTGATCGTTTTATTCATATTTTTATTTTTCTGGGCTGAACGTCGGCTTCGGGCTTGTGCATGGAGTTTGCATGCTCTCCCTGTGCGTCGGAGGTTTCCTCCAGGTACTCCTCCTGTCTAACGACACGCATTGTAGGCTGATCTGTCCCGTGTGAACGTGTGTGCGATTGTACCCTGTGATGGACTGGCACCTTGTCCAGGGTGTCCCGAGTTCCCTGCTATGGAAAACGGATGGATGGATGGATGGATGGATTATGCTATTGATGGTGAAGGGTGTGTAAGATAAGCATGTGTTATCGTAGCAGGTCGATCCTATAGCTTTAAGACATGAGCATCAAGTGTCACTGCTAATGCAAAAAAGGTTTTAATCGCAGAGATTTAGACTGGGGGTGCACGGTGGTTTAGTGGTTAGCACGTCTGCCTCACACCTCCAGAGTCCGGGGTTGGAGTCCCGCCAGGGTTCATGTGTGTGCGAAGTTTGCATGTTCTCCCCGTGCGTCGGGGGTTTCCTCCGGGTACTCCGGTTTTCTCCCCCAGTCCAAAGACATGCATGGTAGTCTGATTGGCGTGTCTAAAGTGTACATAGTGTATGAATGGGTGTGTGAGTGTGTATGTGATTGTGCCCTGTGATGGTCTGGCACTCTGTCCAGGGTGTGCCCCGCCTTGTGCCCCATTCTCACTGGGATAGGCTCCAGGTTCCCCCGTGACCCTGAAAAGGAGTAAGCGGTTGAAGATGGATGGATGGATGGATGAAGATTTGGACTGACCTATAAACACGAGCATGATGCCTCGTGTCTGTCGCTGTATATGGAATTAGAAAATGATCAGCAGCGTGTCTGATTACTCGCCCTTCTCGACCAGATCATTTTCATGATTAATCACCCGGCTCAGCTTTGTGTGACCCACACACGCGCACACACACACACACACACACACACACAAAACGCTCCTAAATCAGATTTAATGCCGCGCTGACTTCCCCGCAGTTTATTGGGCGAAGTTGATAGAGGTATTCCCCCCCCAGCGTAAAACTACTGTCTTAAAGTATTTCTTGGGCTCAGCTCAGTGTATTGTGGGTCTGCGTTCCGTCACGGTGTATGTGCGTTTAATTAAAATCCCTGCCAGGGGTATTGAGAGGACTTTTCAGCGGTAGGACTTATTCTGCCGTCGTGTTAGTGAGAATTTATAAAGCTGAAGTGGTTTAGTACAGAGCAGGACTTCCGGCAAAGAGAAGAACCGACATTCATACACTTGTTTGAATGTATGCAAATTTTTGATATTCGAAGAGAGGATCCGATGTCTGATACTGTAAAAAAAAAAAAAACCCAAAACAAACACACCACATCGTGTATCCGGAGAGATCTATGCGAGTGTCCAGCACATTATCGTCTAAACATTTATCTGAGAATGTACAGTAGCGTGATGCTAATCCCAGTGTTCAGATGAGAAACGCTAGTATCTAGACATGTAGCTTCTAAAGCGAATACGTTTACATTTATGGCATTTGGCAACCGACCTTAATCCAACAATCCTCGACATCTTGAGGCTTTGTACTAGCTACGCACCAACGATCTCTGCTAGCGTCATATTTCGTAACGTCTCTGTACAGGTTTAACGAGACGACTCGACGTGTCCCGTGCAATCCGAGCGTTAACACTAAACACTACCGGGAGAAGCAATGAAGGAGGTTAGAGTACAGAGCTACAGCAAATCATGGCGTCATGTGGCGATCTCGCTGTTGGCGCGTCATGGTACTGAAAAAACGCCGTGAGCTGTATGTTTGCTCTTTGAGATACTTAAAGAGGATTTTGAGGCGTTTAACTTCGCTCTGTATAAACACTGTGCGTGCAGACGATATTAAACCGACTCCTGAGGTTAACCTGAGCCGTTATACGCGATGGAGTAGCCGGCTCGTCTTCTTTATGTTTACGGACGTGATGTAACCGCGCAAAAGCCTCGTGACATCAAAAGGCCACGCAGATGGCGTCAGATTGACTTTTCCTGCGAAATCCGACCCAGACAGCACTTTTTTTCTTTACGTACGTGTTTAATAATTGAATTTCGTTCATGTTCAACCCAAACAAAGTCAGATACTGTAGCTTTAAGTGCGGACTACAGACTTGCTTATCTGGTAATGATTGCTACATTCCGATGAATAAATATTGATGTTTACAGTTTGTCCGTAACACAAAATGTCTTAAGTGTGCACAGATGTGTTTAAAAACCCAAACAACCCTCACGTGTGTTTTGGGAGTGCGGAGAGAAGAATATTTCTGTATTGTTTAGATTTTTTTTCTGTTCTTTTCGTCTGTCTCTGAGACTCTCGGATCTAAATCTGGATGGAAGAAAGGTCACAAGCTGTGTGTCTTTCTCCATGACCTCACTCCCAGCCTCCTTTTAAACGTTTAAGTAACCAGAACACAAACCCACGTTCAGCCAGGCCCTAAACAAATCGTCTCCAGGAGACGGGGCTCCAGGGACACGCCTCCTCAGACAGCCAGCCAATGAGCAAGCTTTATTGGTGCCTCTGTTCTACGTTGCTCTTTTCTGCCCCTTTTCTAAGTGAGCGAAAGAGTGAAGGTTTAGATTTTTACATGTGTTCCTCAGATCAGAGATGATGAGGGGAAAAATCCAGAACATTCCCAGCCGTTGTCCATCTTATTCCTCTTTAATGGCAATTACAATGATGGGCTGTCACTCTCTCTCTTTCTCCCTCTCTCTCTCTCTCTCTCTCTCTCTCTCTCTCTCCCTCTCTCTCTGTCTCTCTCTCTTTCTCTCTCTCTCTATCTTTCTCTCGGTCTCCCTCCCTCCCTCTCTCCCTCTCTCCCTCCCTCTCTCCCCCTCTCTCTCTCCCTCCCTCTCTCTCTTTCTCGCTCTCTATCTTTCTCTCTGTCTCTCTCTCTCTCCCTCTCTCTCTCTCTCTCTCTCTCTCTCTCTTTCTGAAAAAAGACATTCGGCTGGCACGGCTTGGATCCACTTGATCCCTGAAAATCAATACACACTTTTCCAACACGCTCTTTCTTACTGCTTAGACAGTCATTTGTTCATGATACTGATCAGTTTGTGTTCAATGTGGGTGTGGTAAACT
>JAFFST010055263.1:74881-87271 GCA_022414735.1 Noturus placidus
GATCCCATGCCGAAGTGTCCTTGGGCAAGACACTGAACCCTAAGTTGCCCCCGATGGCAATCTAGCACCTTGCATGCAGCTCTGCTACCATTGATGTGTGTGTGTGTGTCTCATTTGTAAGTCGCTTTGGATAAAAGCGTCTGCTAAATGAGTAAATGTAAATAAGATATTTACACAGACAACCCCCAGCCTAACCCCTCCACACGGCTCTTAACGTATTGTATTGCCTTCTTGAGCATCAGTGAACGTTCGCACCTTTTGTAATAGTCGTGTACGAGTCCATCAGTCGTCCTCAGTGTGAAGAGATGGAGTTCAACTCGCCGCTGTTGGAAAAGAGTCAAATATGCAGAAGATGTTGGAAAAGTAAAGAACATGGAGGATTTTTTGTTTTTCTGAAGAACAGTAGGCAGTTTAACTGCTCAGGACAAACAACGGAGCTGCGCCTCTAGGTAACGCCACACAGTGTTAAGAATCAAGGGGGTGTAAACTTTTGAATGGGGTCATTTTTAACTTGTCTTGTGGGCTACATTTGTTATTTGAGAGAGCTTCTTCAGGACAGGACTAAATAATAAAACATGGGATTTTTATGGTCCGTCTTATTTTCTTCACAGTATTAAGATTTGCAGATTCTGCACGAGGGTACGCAAACTTTTGGGCACAACTATGTGTGATTGAGAATGACGTATAGAAAGACTATTTTAGATATCGGAGTCTAAGGCAAATCACTTCCCCTGCTTGCCTGTCTCGCCTATCTCACCTGTCTCGCCTATCTCGCCTATTTCACCTATCTCGCCTATCTCACCTGTCTCACCTGTCTCGCCTATCTCACCTATCTTGCCTATTTCACCTATCTCGCCTATTTCACCTATCTCACCTGTCTCACCTATCTCGCCTATCTCACCTATCTCGCCTATCTCGCCAGCAGTAAAGACCTCAAGGCCGTGCGACACATAGGAAAGGTTTTCCGAGACCTAAAAATAAAAGGGCTGCTCTCGTGTCCGTTTCTTTCATCTTCTAAAATGACAGCGAGAACTATTCACAAAGGATGCTGTACCCAAACTGTTCCCTCTCACGCTTTCATCTTTTTTAAAAAGAAAAAATATATATAAATATATTTTACCATCCCACTCACTCGGTTATTTACAAACTCTCACCAAAACTTTCCTCTTCCTTCCTCATAATCATTTCCTTTTCATTACGAATCTGAGTCCAGCTCTTGCATAATTCTAGACTGTACTCAGTAACATCCTATTTCTCTCTCTCTCTCTCTCTCTCTATCTCTCCCTCTCTATCTCTCCATCTCTCTCTCTCTCTCCATTTCTCTCTATCTCTATCTCTCTCCATCTCTCTCTCTCTCTCTCTCTCTCTCTCTCTCTGCGTCTCTCTCTCTCTCTCTCTATCTCTCCATCTCTCTCTCTCTCTATCTCTCTCTCTATCTCTCTCTCTCTATCTCTCCCTCTCTATCTCTCTATCTCTCCATCTCTCTATCTCTCTCTATCTCTCTCTCTATCTCTCTCTCTATCTCTCTCTATCTCTCCCTGTCTATCTCTCTCTCTCCCTCTCTATCTCTCTCTCTCTCTCTCTATCTCTCTATTTCTCCCTCTCTATCTCTCCCTCTCTATCTCTCCCTCTCTATCTCACTATCTCTCCATCTCTCTCTCTCTCTCCATCTCTCTCCCTCTCTCTCTCTCCCTCTCTCTCTCCCTCTCTCTCTCTCTCCATCTTTCTCTATCTCCATCTCTCTCCCTCTCTCTCTCCATCTCTCTCTCACTCTCCGTCTCTCTCTCCATCTCTCTCTCACTCTCCCTCTCTCCATCTCTCTCTCTCTCTCCATCTAGCTCTCTCTCTCGCTCTCTCTCTCTGTCTCTCTATTTCTCTATGTCTCTCTCTCTCTTTCTCCCTCTCTCTATCTCTCTCTCATCTCTCTCTCTTTCTCTCTCTCCATCTCTCTCTCTCTCCATCTCTCTCTTTCTCCCTCTCTCTATCAATCTCTCTCTCTATCTATCTATCTGTCTCTCCATCTCTCTATCTATCTCTCTTTCTCTCTCTCTCTCCCTCTCTCTCTCTCTCCATCTATCTCTCTCTTTCTCCCTCTCTCTCTCTATCTCTTTCTCTCTCTCTCTCTCTCTCTCTCTCTCTCTCTCACACACACATACACACACGAGTCCTGGAATCAGCTGCTGACTCAGCTACAATTCTCTTTGCACAAACACTTTTCCTCCCCAAGCTGTCAACAACGTAGCATCCGAGGTGGAAAAGGAGGACGCTGACCCGAGCCGTTAGTTAGTGAATGAGGAATATAGTGGATATACTCCATGTGTATATATTCCCATAACGTGTGTACTGTATGATGGTGCGCATGTCCATCAGTGTGTGATGTCATTTCTCGTCAGATGCTAAACGGCTCGGTTCGGATTAGATAAGCAAACCTAATGGTGTTCTACAGAATTCCGGCGTGGGCTTCTCCTCGCCCTCGTACACACAGATGATGTAGGTGTGGGATCATGACAATCATCCTGCTGTAATGATGACTCTATCAGCTCTGGGGATAAGTGCAGGTCCAGGGCAGTCTGTAGCTGCGGTGATCGTGTTGTAGATCGGATTTGCGTGTAATTACGGGGTTTAACGACGCTGCTGTAATTATACGGATCGGATTTGGCGATAAATGAAGGTGTAGCGTGGTGTGTCAAAAGATTGATGCTTCTGTAATACTACATTGAGGAAGAGAGTTCAGTGCTGTTAGTTTTGTTGCTTTTTCTTTGTGAGTTTAACTGAGATATGCTGGTGTAGTCTGCGTGCACGCTAGTCACGATACGCACGCTAGTCACGATACGCACGCTAGTCACGATACGCACGCTAGTCACGATACGCACGCTAATTCGATTCGAATGAACAGGAATGCACGGTGAGTTCAGACAGGCTACATGGAGTACCCGGATTGGGGCCAGGGTTATGCTAATCTGTTAATTATGTAGATTAGATTTAGATCTGGGGCCAGTCTGATGCTGCTGTAGTCATTATGTAGATTAGATTTAGCAGAAAGTTTAGATCTGGGGCCAGTCTGATGCTGCTGTAGTCATTATGTAGATTAGATTTTGCAGATTTAGTGGTGCACACACACACACACACACACACACAGATGGTCTGATGGTCTCAATATAGTATCATGGCTATTAGTAATAAAGCTGTGTGCGTGTGTGTGTACGTGTGTGTGCGTGCGTGCGTGTTTGTGTATGTGTGTGTGTGTGTGTGCGTGTGTGTGTATGTGTATGTGCGTGTGTGCATGTGCGTGCGCGCGCGTGTGTGTGTGTGTGCACGTGCCTGTTGGAAGCATTTTCACGTCTTCAGGAGTATCACTGCTGTTTTTATTGCATTCCCATGGCAACCAATTTAATGCCATTCTCCATGGCAACTTGTGGATGAAAAGACTTTGGGGACAGTTTCTCAACACATACACACATACACACACACACACACACACACACACACAGTGCTTGTCTGCTACCAGGGATTCTCTAAATTATCTGCGTTACACTAAGCAGTTATTGATTCTTCAGCGATGTTAATGGTATCCGAACGGCAGTTTATTATCGTATAAAAGCTCATGCTACGTTCAGTCGATGCCAAAAACACTGCAGCGATGCTCTGATGGACGGTGTGTGTTTCGGTGACAGAGAGAGTGTGTGTTGAGCAGTTGAAATTTGTGAGTATGCTTAGATTGCAGCTCTTTAACTGTTTACCGAGCAAGGATTAATACTGATGGCTTCTATGCCTTTTTACTGTGTGTGTGTGTGTGTGTGTGTGTGTGTGTGTGTGTGTGTGTTAGTCAGCTGAATCAGTGAGTGTAGTGCATTAAGCAGCCTTGCACTCCATCTGCATTGCTTTTTTTTTCTTCTTCTTGAGATTAAACTCAGCAGAGGGAGATGCTCTCTCGAACCTCTCAATCAACATAGCGGCACTAGCGCTAGCCAATCGCAGGTGTTTATCAACTCGCGCATGCTACGTGTTACACTGCCCCGTGATGCAGCAGATCGAGATAAAGATCTCTCCACGGTGCGGAGACGATCGGGTCGGGCTGATTTGTGGGCGGAAAGTGGTGGAAAACAAACACACAGGGAAGTTTATTTCTGACCATCTCCTATAGACTAGTGTCTTACAGTGGAATAGAAACAACAGACGAGATTAGGGTTGTTGGTGACGATGATCATACTGTGTGTGTGTGTGTGTGTGTGTGTGTGTGTGTGTGTGTGTGACCCTGGTGTCAGTTTCATGATGAGTCTATTGTTTTGCTGCTAATGTTTCACTCTGCGTGTCACTGAGGCTCATCGTATCGATTGTGATATTTATTATAATGATAATTATGCCAGTGGTGATGATAATTATAGTAATAATGACAGTAATATGAATGTGCTTTCAGGCTTGGAGTGAACAATGAGGTGTGTGTGTGTGTGTGTGTGTGTGAGAGAGAGAGGTATGTTTTGTAATTCATTCTCTCTGCTGGGATTGCTGATACAGAGCCTCTTATTCTATTGTCCTGAATTCTGACCTGGGAGAACACACACACACACACACACACAGAGTAAACTCGCTGTTCTTCACCAACTTATTGACATTGTCTCACTTCATCTCTTGTGCCTTCTTCACTCACACATGCTGCTGGCCTGTCTGGCCCCTCAAATGGAGACGAGAGACATCAATAAGGTTTCATGTTTTATTCATCCAAACAAGCACATCTGCTTCTGACTAATCTCAGGTCAAAGCTCAGTAATCTCTCTCGCTGTCTCTCGGTGACGCTTTACACTTGACTGATAGGTCGGTTCAATAAATTCGTCAAATGAAACACGGAGACGAAATGCTCAGCGTGTTTTGACAGCCTTTGCTTGATCTTGTCGGCTTTATCGCGGTTGCAGACGAGAACGTCTTAAAGTGCCAGAACGTTCTGTACAACAGACAAGATAGCGTTGAAGCCGAGCAGGGAAAGAACAAAAAAAGCGTTCGGTTTTATTACGGAATACACCGATCAGTCGTAACATAACATTAGACAAACCACCTGCATGATATCGTGACGGTCCGCCTCTCCTCGTGCCACCTAAAACAGCTCGGACACATCGAGGTGCGGACTCAACAAGACCTCTGAAGGTGTGTTGTGGGATCTGGCACCGAGACGTTAGCAGCAGATCCTTTATGTCCTGTAAGTTGCGATGGAGGTGGATCTGTGGATCGGACTTGTTTGTCTAGAACGTTGTCCTGGTCAATGACCTTAGTAACTCCCTGGTCAGTAACTTAGTACCTCCCTGGTCAGTGACCTTAGTATCTTAGTAACTTCCTGGTCAGTGACCTTAGTAACTCACTGGTCAGTAACCTTAGTACCTTAGTAACTCCCTGGTCAGTGACCTTAGTAACTCCCTGGTCAGTGACCTTAGTAACTCCCTGGTCAGTGACCTTAGTACCTTAGTAACTCCCTGGTTATTGACCTTAGTAACTCCCTGGTCAGTAACCTTAGTACCTCCCTAGTCAGTGACCTTAGTAACTCCCTGGTCAGTGACCTTAGTAACTCCCTGATCAGTGACCTTAGTATCTTAGTACCTCCCTGGTCAGTGAGCTTAGTAACTCCCTGGTCAGTAACTTAGTACCTCCCTGGTCAGTGACCTTAGTATCTTAGTAACTTCCTGGTCAGTGACCTTAGTAACTCACTGGTCAGTAACTTAGTAACTCCCTGGTCAGTGACCTTAGTACCTTAGTAACTCCCTGGTCAGTGGCCTTAGTACCTCCCTGGTCAGTGACCTTAGTAACTCCCTGGTCAGTGACCTTAGTACCTCCCTGGTCAGTGACCTTAGTACCTCCCTGGTCAGTGAGCTTAGTAACTCCCTGGTCAGTGACTTAGTACCTCCCTGGTCAGTGACCTTAGTACCTTAGTACCTCCCTGGTCAGTGACCTTAGTAACCCCCTGGTCAGTGACCTTAGTTCCTTAGTAACTCCCTGGTCAGTGACCTTTGTAACTCCCTGGTCAGTGACCTTAGTAACTCCCTGGTCAGTGACCTTAGTACCTTAATAACTCCCTGGTCAGTGACGGTAATAACTTCCTGGTCAGTGACCTTAATAACTTCCTGGTCGTGACCTTAGTAACTCCTTGCTCAGTGACCTTAGTATCTTAGTACCTCCCTGGTCAGTGACCTTAGTACCTCCCTGGTCAGTGAGCTTAGTAACTTAGTAACTACCTGGTCAGTGACCTTAGTAACTCCCTGGTCAGTGACCTTAGTAACTCCCTGGTCAGCGACCTTAGTACCTTAATAACTCCCTGGTCAGTGAGCTTAGTAACTACATGGTTAGGAACTTGGTAACTACCTGGTCAGTGACCTTAGTAACTTCCTGGTCAGCGACCTTAGTACCTTAGTAACTCCCTGGTCAGTGAGCTTAGTAACTACAGTGGTACCTCGACCTACGAGATTAATTCGAAATCAAAATCTTCAATCTTCGAAATTTTCCCATCTCGTAGCTCGAACCTCAGCTCGTTGTTCGAGCAGAAATTTGCCCCGTGTTCCATCTCGTAGGTTGAAAATCTCGTAGATGGAGCTGCTCGTAGGTCGAGGTACCACTGTACCTGGTTAGGAACTTGGTAACTACCTGGTCAGTGACATTAGTAACTTAGTAACCAATTATGGCCTCAGGTGGATGCACTGTATCTGAGGTGAGGAACTGTTTTTGTTGGCATGGTATTCGGGTGCATATTAAAAATAAATAAATAAATAAATCACCCTTTGTGATGTTTAAATCAAAGATACAGGTTCAGATATTTGGAGCACTAAATAGCTACAGATACAGGAAGTACTATTGCGCTAATCCGTATCCATACGGAGATTTCTAGAAATTTCATTTGTTCTGCACACACACAAGATTTGTCTGAAAGGATTATGGGAATATTTTAGCCATTATGTAAATGACATAAAAAAAAATAATCATTTTTAAGAAGGTTTGATGTCCTGTACTTAATGACGCAGTGACGTCGCTGGACTGGATAATGAGATCCTTTTAATTAGAGGCCAGTTTAATGAACGACACTAGCACTTCCCATCATGCCGTTTTTACTGTTCTGCTCTTAATGAGAGCGAGAAAGAATGTACGTTAGAGGTTATAAGCGGCTCTTCAGGGTGACGTGACGGAAAAACAGCGCCGATGGTAAATAAATGACTTCCTTACTAACTAAAGTCACCGTCCCGTCACAGGGACACTCACTGAAATAAATAATAATTCATCGTTCAAGTTATTTTTTAATTAAGGGCAGAACGTTCACGTTAAAGAAATTTTTAAGTTCAACAGGGTCAAAGGTCAACCTACAGTATCGAGGCATTAGACTGGAAACCCTTTCAGATTTCACCTGAATTTGTTTCCGTTTTTCCTTTCTTCCCGTTCTAACTTCACAGTATGTGATATTTCCATATGATTTCTGAAGTTCTGTGGAAACATGACGTGACGAGCAGGTGGGTCATCATGAGGCATTCCAAAGTGAAGTGAGATTAACGTGCGGAGTCGGGCCTGTGAGAATCCTCTTACATATTCCTTATTTTCTCTCTCACTTGCTCTCTTTCTCCATTGTTGGCTTGTGTGTGCGTGTGCGTGTGTGTGTGTGTGTGTGTGTGTGTGTGTGTGTGTGTGTGTGTGTGAGAGAGACAGAGATGGCAGGCCTAGGCAAGATGTCATGCCTGTCTTAACTCATCACTTTTAATAAGCCCCTAACCTAGTACAGCCTCTCTGACGAGCAAAAGAGGGTCTGTGAAACTCTTTCTCACACACACACACACACACACACACACACACACACGATTACCTTTTACGGTACATTTTAGTATGTTTACACCCTGATTGGAAGCTGAATGCTACGGTTCCGCCTCAATCATTTATTTATTTATCCTTATGCCTCGGAATTTTAATTGCTTCAAAGATTACATTTTAAATACATTTGCATATTAATAAAGCTGTAGTTTCTATTTATTTATTTATTTGTTTATTTTACTGCCACAGATATTGATGGCCCGGATTGACTAAGAACCCAAATAATGAGCTGGAATTAGTATGCGCAGTGGGTCGTATATAAGATGTGTCGTGCTCAGTTCGTACTCATGGGCGGTTTTTGTGATTTAGAAAACGATTTCCCTGAGATCTTCGCGCGCGTGCGAATTGTTCTCGAATCGCCACGGCGATCTCGCTTCTCGAAGACCCCGAACCAGGGTGTATAACGTGACCGCGCGTTATATTCATTTGTACCACTGCGATTTCGAGTTCTCGGTTCTGATTGGTCGGAAGGCGTCGATTCGATCTCGCGTAACAGCACACGTACATAGGAACGCCCTCCAACGAATACCTGATCGTTTCTGTTGTACGAAACAACGCGTGACGATAATCTAATCATAAATCGCATTGTCTCACAAAGGAAAACGTATCGTCGACACGGTGACGCTTTCTGTAAGGGGACGTTTATTTTATTTCAGCGACAGGACGGACGACTTGGTGCTTTTTCTTTTTTTTTTTCTTCATTAACAACGACACACCTTGGTCAATGTCACTGTGTCTCAGATTCAGTTCACGTCCTACACACCATAAACACGTGACCACTTATTTTTGGGGTGTGTGAAATTCTAGCTGACACCACACACACACACACACACACACACACACACACACACACAAAGAGAGAGGGCAGTACAGATTGTGAATACGTCATTGCCAGATTATTGAGCAGTAGTCGGTATAATGTGTCTCTCTGACCCTGAGGCTGATACGCAGCTTGGATTGCATTGGAGTAAAGCAGTGTAATTAGAGATTACATTCGGGATTTCAGCCCCGAATGAGAGTGTGTGTGTGTGTGTGTGTATCGCGCATTCTTATCATCAGTCACACAGCAACAGGACTGTGTTCCTGGGTCCCAGAACAGGGGGAAAAAAAGTGACTACTCAGGATTAGTTAAATCCCTCCCATTTGCTCAGTCTTTTACCGTAGAGCTCGGAGACGTGTGTGTGTGTGTGTGTGTGTGGAATAGAAACTAGAGAAGGGAGGCTAAGAGCATGATAAAGACTAAAAGAAAAGGCAAATGAGACCAGAGAGCTCTTGGCAAGCTTTTAGGAGCGATTGATTTTTCCCTCGCATGTTTCAGTTGCTTACACACAGGTGGAGGTTGTGGAGCTGGGATTCAGTCTGGTAGTTTGTTTTAGTCCAGGATTTTATTGCGACATCACTAAAAAGAACTGCGGGGAATGTGTCGCAGGAGAGTCTGACGTGTTGTGTAGTTTCAGTTCAGTGCTCCAAAAATACAGTATAACCCACGAGACAGCTGCACTCTCGGTACACACCAGTTCATATTTGTAGCTTGCCTAGAGCACTTAGTGAGGAGAAAGCATAATACTTTTATACCACAGAGATGTTGACTGCTCAAAGCTGACTGCTGAGAAAGTGTTGATCAGTAGTTCCAGTAGCAAGGCATCACACGTCTATCTATTTCTACTGTAATACGTGATTGTTTCTATAGTAACCGCTAATGCACTGGGACTTGTGCGGCGGGTGCGCCGTATTATCTACGAACCTTTTGTGTGCTCTCGAGCGACCAACAATCCACAAGGACCTTCACTCCACAAAAATTCCAGGCTGTACTTTATATGATTAATATTTAACATTAATTCACATTCATGCACCATGAAGCCTTGGTGACGGTGAGGGACGTTTACCTACGACGTACTGTACGGTAGTGTCAGGATCCCTGGTTCAAGTCTGAGCTTGGATGACACTCCATTCATCTGTCCAGGTTCTCCGGTTTTCATCCACCTCCCAGAAACATGCTAGTAGGTGTATTGGGTACAATATCCATCCATCCCTCCATCGATCCATCCATCCCTCCATCCATCCATCCATCCATCCATCCATCGATCGAGGAGTCTATCCCAGGAAGCATGGGGCACAGGACGGGGTAGTCCATCACAGGGCACAGACATACACACACATTCATACACTATGGACACTTTAGACACGCCAATCAGCCTACCGGGGGAGGAAACCGGAGAACCCGGAGGAAACCCCCGGCACACGGGGAGAACATGAGCCTTGGACCCTGGAGGTGTGAGGTAGACGTGCTAACCACTAAGCCACCATGTGCCCCTGGGTACCATATATTGCCCTTAATTGTGAACGTGTGTGTCTGGGGACAGTCTGTGATGGTCTGGTATGCTAATCGGGGTCTATATTCCTTGGATAGGCTCAAGATCCGGTACGACCCGGACCTGAATAAAGACCTTACTGAAGGTGAATGAATGAAGGCCAGTGAGTAGCTCTTATACAGTAGGTGCGCCGGTCTTATCCTTTACACTTACACAGTCTAGCCGTTAAAAACAACAGCTCCGTGATCGAGTTCCACACACACACACACTAGCACGTCACTGTTACTGCTCTGCGGAGAACACCCAAATCATATCTGATTAGCGCTAGACACCAAAGTGAGTATAGTAACAGAGAGACAGCAATTACATACCTGCTATTACTGTCAGCTGCAGAGTTAGTAGCACTCTTGGTAAAGATGGGTCAAACACATTGGTCAAAAATCGGGAAAATTCACTCGGTAAATATGACAAACGGAACCTTTGATTGAAGTAAATTTGTTCGGAGAGATTTATTTTCGCCCCCGCATTTGTACAGCCTCCCTTTGCCAACATGAACAGCACTGAATCTGCTCCGATAAAGCTTGATTACATTGGAGAATACAGAGTAAGCAATCGGAGAGCACTCCTAAATATTGAATCGCTCCAGATCCTCCAGGAGCATCTCTTTTCAGGAGACTTTCCTTTTCAGCTCGCCTCACAGACTCTGAGTGAAATACTTCGACACATCCATCCATCCATCGATCTTCAACTGCTTACTCCTTTTCAGGGTCACGGGGGAACCTGGACTCTATCCCAGGGAGCATCGGGCACAAGGCGGGGTACACCCTGGACAGGGTGCCAATCCATCACAGGGCACAATCACATACACACACACATTTATACACTACGGACACTTTAGACACTCCAATCAGCCGACCATGCATGCCTTTGGACTGGAGGAGGAAACCCCCGACACACGAGGAGAACATGCAAACTCCGCACACACATGGCCCTGGCGGGACTCGAACCCTGGACCCTGGAGGTGTGAGGCGGACGTGCTAACCACTAAGCCACCGTGCGCTACTTGGACACAATACTCTGAATAATATAAAGTTTTCCATTGTCCTAAGGACGTTTTCCATAAAGGACTAGATTCTGTTTCTAAGAAGCCAGTGGAGGGAGATGAAGAGGGGCGTGACATGGGTTCTCTTCGGCTGGTTGAAGACCAGGCGTGCTGCAGCATTCTGAATCATCTGCAGGGGTGTGATGGAGCTGGCTGGGAGGCCCGAGAGTAGAGAGTTGCAGTAGTCCAGTTTTGAGATAACAAGAGCCTGGACTAGTATCTGTGTGGCCTGTTCAGTGAGGTAGGGTCGGATTTTCATCATGGATATCATCATGTAGAGATAAAAATGATATAATAAAATAATGACGTTGGTGGTCAGTCTAAGTGTTTTATTACTGAGTTATATTTTATACGGACATGGTTCATAGGGTTCATGACCGGTCCAAAAACGTCTCGCAGGTCTCTAAGAAGACTTGGGGTTTTATTTATTTAAGCCGTACGTTAAATCTCCTACGTGCAGCGTACCAGTTTATAGATTGTTTAAACAGTTCAAATGTCGGCGAGGGGATCTTTTTTCCACAATACATTTCTTTTCACAACTTTTCAGTCAATACAGGGTCTGAGACCTCACTTAAGTCTGCACCATAGAGACATCTTAAAGGGGTTTTATGGTATGTTATCTCCAGAACCTTTACAGAATACTCATGTGCAGATTTCCAGAACATTTTTAATTTCTTAGAGTCTCAGAAAAATATGCATTGTGGTGCTCCTATATGTCCTACATGTATTGCACCATGGAGGGCACCTGGGTAAATCTGATATTAGGGTAAATCTCACATGTGCGTGTGGGGGTGTATGTATGTATATATATAATATTTTCACTGAGCGTGCAGATGGTGCAGCTTGGTCTCATAGAATTGTATATATCTCGGACAACTGAATGCCCATGTATGACTCAATTTGTGCTTCAAATTCCTATTAGCGCTTGTTACAGTACTACACTTCCCATTCTTGACCACTAGGGGCAATAATAACTCTGGAGAGAAATGGGGCCATGAATGGGGCGACCCCACAAAAAAAAAAAGCCAAGCAAATCAACAGAGCATTGGTTTATATCTGTCGAATAGCACCATTTAAAACACATACATACATATATATATATATATATATATATATATATATATATATATATATATATATATATAT
>JAFFST010055263.1:169074-183922 GCA_022414735.1 Noturus placidus
GGTTTCCTCCCCCAGTCCAGAGACATGCATGGTAGGCTGATTGGCGTGTCTGTAGTGTATGAATGTGAGTGTGTATGTGACTGTGCCATGTGATGGACTGGCACCCTGTCCAGGGTGTACCCCGCCTTGTGCCCCATGCCTCCTGGGATAGACTCCAGGTTCCCCGTGACCCTGAAAAGGAGTAAGCGGTTGAAGATGGATGGATGGATGGATGGATGGATGTTTGAGGCCTGAAACGTGGCAAAAGGTCGAACAGTTCAAGGGGGCCGAATACTTTCGCAAGGCACTGTATATACATATATATATATAGTTGTTTGTTTCAGACGGTTAGTATATTAATCTGGGATTACCAGACGTTTCATCTCTTTCACACAAACATTACATTTAAACAGAAACACTCTCCTATATACTTCATCATTCACTACAGTGGAAACTAGGAAAAAGTGCGTGACAGGCGCTCGCGCTCGCGCTCGTGCACGTTCGTTTCCTACAATAGCGGAATGTTTTTTTTTCTCTCCCCCTTTCCCCTAAAGAGCTCGACGTCACTGAAATACCCAGTTCTGATTGGCCGTTCGTACTGCTAGTCACACAAAGAAGGCGGGGCGAAAAAAAACAAAAAAGGAAAAGGGAAAAAAAAAAAAAAAACTTGTTCCAAGATGGCGGCGGCGAACTGCTCGTCCCGTGTAAAACAATAGGAGCAGCAGCCCGACAGTAGAGTTGATTAGTCCGCGTTCTGCGCTCGGTTTATCACACAGCGGACTCGGCGCTGCTCGTTTCGGGCTGTGAGTAACTTTTACCGCTCGCTCTCGGTGAAAGTGCGGTATTTCTGCCAGCATGCTTTGTTATTAGCGCTAGTCAGCGCTAGCGTGTTAGCTTAGCTTAGCTCCGCTCAGTGAGTCTCTCGCTAGCTGTATAGGTGTAATGCAGATCAGCTGTTAGCTAGCTAGCTAGCAGTTTGACGACGAGGGCAGAAAAGAGTTCCGAAAGTCGATACATTCGCGCTTTAATGCTTGTTTTAACGGCTCAGACGTGTTGTTTATGGACTTTTAGACGGAAAGGTTGTTCGTGTCGGACATGTTGATGGTTTGAAAGTTTGATAGAGAGAGAGAGAGAGAGAGCGCGCGCGCGAGAGAGAGAGAGAGCGAGCGCGAGCGAGGCTAAAGAGTTGGAGAAAACTCACGAGACGACACTTTTCTGATCTTAATTCGGACAAAGTGAGGTTTTCCTGCTTGTTATTTCTTCTGAATGGTGAACTTTCATCATGGATGCTGGAAAAGTCAGCATTTGGTGAATAATAAACGCGAAGTACTCGAAGTACCCTTTGTAGTCGGCGAGCTCGAGCTCGGTTAGAGGGACGCGTGGGTCTGGCTCGATGGAAACACTGCTGCTGTTGTTGTTGTTGTTGTTGTTGTGTAACTCGAGCACTAGTTGGTGAACTAAAATGGAGGCAGTTGAGGAGAGTGTTGTGTAAAATAAAATAAATTCTAGTCAATAAAGTGAACGCGCAGAGGAGGCAGTGAGAGGTTTGAAGTGGAACTCTTTTCTAGAACCGGGTTGGTTTGGGCATGGCGGATTATGTGGTGTCGAGGCACAGCGCGGTGATGGAGCGGCTCCGGCGGCGCATCGAGCTCTTCCGGCGGCATCACAACAGCTGCCAGAGCCGCTACGACGGTACAGCCATGGAGCGCCTCGAACTCGAGAGGCAGCAAACTTTCGCCCTGCATCAGCGTTGCTTACAGACCAAAGCCAAGCGCTCCAACAAACACCGACAGCCGCAGACTGTGAGCGAGCAGGCGGCGCAGAGAGGCGCGGAGAGCGCTGATGGAGGAGGAGGAGGAGGAAGCAGCAGCGCGCCTGGAGAGCAGAGCCGCAACAGCACCCTGATCGCGGTAAGCACCAGCACACCTACCCCCATACCCAGATCACAGATCTGAAAACCCGAACTCCTCCAGATTCTCTCTCTTTTTTTTTTTTTTTTTTTTTTTTTTTTTTTTAAATGCTGTTGTTTGAAAGTATGTGCACACCTGAGAATCACAACCCCATACGTGGGTCTTCTCCAAACGGTTCCAACAAAGCTGGAAGCACACAACAATGTAGGACGTGTTCGTCCGCCGTCGCCTGAGCTCACCCATGCTCCAGAATCCAGCGGAAAGCCTTCCCCGAAGAGTGGAAGTTATGAGTGCAGGAGGGACGAACATACAGGTTGTAGGTCCTGTGTGTGTGTGTGTGTGTGTACACACACTCTCTCTGGGATGTAGACGACTCCTGTTTTGTTTTGAATTCGTTAATAAGTTTGGTGTCGTGTGACACGTTCAAGTCCATTGCGACCGACCTTGCGAGCACTTCCCGATCCAGCCACGAATCCAATGATTTCAGCGTGTACTTATTTTCTTAAAGGTGTTCACAATTTTGCAATGCGGTTTTCCTTTTTGTGATCTTTACTGTCAGATGCTCAATTTTGCACTTTTCGTCAGTTTTAGACGCACCTTGCGGAGTGCTTTGTGGTGTTTTTTTTGGTTTGGTTTTTTTTTTTTTTCAAACCGCTCAAATTGGCGTTTTTGACACGGATGTGCGTCGGTAAATCAGACCTTTTAGCTGTACTCCTGTTCGACACGTGAATCGAACAGGGCTTATTTTAATTCATTATAGTATTTCCCTTATGTATGGAGACTTTTGGGACAACCTGGTGTATGTGTGTGGAAACACATATTCGGAAAGGATACGTTAAGTGTTGTTAGTGATCTTGTAAGGTGAAATGCGCCCGTGAGCTTAAAAGCGAGTGCGCGTTTCTGATTAACCTGGACGTGCTCTTCCGTCGCCTCGAGGATGGCGCGAACACATAGAATATGGAACTACGGGCGGCTGTGGCTCAGTCGGTAGAGCGGGTTGTCCACTAATCCACTAATCGTAGGGTTGGTGGTTGGAATCCCGGCCCGGGTGATCCCATGCCGAAGTGTCCTTGGCAAGACACTGAACCCTAAGTTGCCCCCGATGGCAAGCTAGCACCTTGCATGCAGCTCTGCTCCCATTGGTGTGTGTGTGTGTCTCATTTGTAAGTCGCTTTGGATAAAAGCGTCTGCTAAATGAATAAATGTCAATGTAACTATGACATACTGATTGATGGCGTTTGTCTAAAATTACACAATTTTGGCTGTTAAGGACAGTTTCACAAGTTCTCAACTCTCAATTTTCTTATTGTATTCAATACATGGTGTTTTGTTCAATCCCAGAATGCCCTGCAGAAGGATGGTGTCCAAACATTAGCTACTACTACTACACATAAAGGCAGCAAGTTGTTTGGCGTTTGGAAAAAGAAGTAGAGAATTATTTGGTGCACTGGGCCAGAGAAACGGAGTTTGTTGGGAAACCATGGTCCATCTTCGGTTTCTTGGGCTTGTTGCAGAACTTGATGGTTTGAACTTGAACAGGTTTGTTCAGTAGATTTCATCGTGCTGCAGAAGGAGAGCTTAACTGAAGACCCGGGTTGCTTAATGGCAGCTATTTAAAACGATAGAAGTGCAGTTTCCTTCCCTATAAACACAGGGGTGTTGTGACAGAGCGAATGCGGCCTGGAGTAAATGACTAGATTAATTGTCCCGTACCGCCACGATGTCAAGCGACGCTCACGCCGGTTATATTCTATTACCGGACCTGCCAGTCTTTTAGCATTTTGCACTGGAGTGAAGCAATATCTCACTGGGGTTTGCTCGTACGAGCTAGAACAAATGTGCTTAAAAGTACACAAGCAGTCTGCTTCACCATGATTAAGTCCCGCCCCCTTCCCCATTCCATTGGCGCATGTATTTACGAGACGAGCGAGTACGAGTGGGGGGGGAACTCAACATTCTTGCACTGCTTATAACATCAAGTGTCTTGCTTAGCCGTTAAGGGGCCATTCTGAACCCGTAGTTAAACGTGGCGCGTGTGTTAACGTAATAATCCGATTCCTGCAAGAAATCAGATTTTGTCGATGATCTTATCAGTAAGTTTGATTTGAACACTTCTTCAGTAAGATGAGGTTTGGACACTCCACGTCTGTACGTGTTCCTCCTGCCTTGACCTTTAGTGAGAACCTCCCTTACAGTGATTTCTTCTGTTTGTGTATCTCTCATGCTAAAACAAATCAAACGTAGCCTGAGTAAACACACTAGTTTGATTTATTTTAATGAAGGAAAAAAAGTCATCTGACACCTTTCACTCGTGTGAAAAACTAATTGCCCCCTTTGTTTGTTTGTGCCAACAACCAAACGCTTCCGATAACTGGAGATCAGTCTTTCACTTACTTCTAGGACTAGGATTTAGTCTTATGCTTTGGATCGTTGTCTTGCTGTGTAATCCAGTCACGCTTTAGTTTCAACTTACGGACTGAAGACCGGACATTGTCCTTTAGGACTTTCTGGTAGAGCGCAGAATTCACGTTACTTTAATTATTGCAAGTTCCCCAGGCCCTGAAGCAGCAGAGCATCCCCACACCACCACACTCCCACCACCATGCTCCACTGTAGGTATGCTGTTCTTTTTGTGGAAGTCAGTGTTTGGTTTATGCCAGATGTAACTAGACCCCTGTTTTGCAAGCAGTTCCACTTCCAACTCCTCAATTCACAGAACATTCTCCCAGAAGGTTTGAGGATCAAGGTGTGTTTTGGTAAAATTCATTCAAGCGTTAATGTTCTTCTGGGTGAGTCAGCAGTGGTTTTCACCTCACCGTTCTTCCATGGAAGCTATTTTTGCCCAGAGTCTTTCTGATAGTGGAGTCATGAACAGTGACTTTTTATTGATGCAAGAGAGGCCTATAAGTCCTTCTGATGTCTCTTTTGAGACTTGCTGGATGAGTAGTCTCTGTGCTCTTGGAGGAATTTTGGAAGGTCGGTCAGTTCTGGGAAGCTTCACTACTGTGCATTTGGAGATGACGGCGCTCGCTGTGGTTTGTTGGAGTCCCAGAGCCTTTGAAATAGCTCTGTAACCCTTCCCAGACTGATGTATTTCAATCACCACTTTCATAATTTGTGGAATTTTGGTATAGGGTGTTACTGAGCAAGTCCTTTTAACCAACTTCATGCTGTTAAAGTCTTATGTGAGTGTTGATGTGATTGAACAGGGTTTGCAGTAATCAGGCCTACGTATAAAGTAACTATGGGGGCAAATACATTTTCACACAGGTCCAGTTGGTATCGGAGAACTTTTTTGCTTCATGAAATAATTGTATGTTGAGGATCTGGATGCACACATGAAATCTTCAGTGTTCTACAGGATGTACGCACCGATGTGTGTGAGGTTGTGAAAGAGAAATGCGCATCAGTCTTCACTCCGATTTTACCACAGCATGCGAGACCTGACGAGCGGGAGATCCGTCTCTGTCAGAACGATTGGACAAGGACGGTATGGATTTGGGAATAAAAGATGCGACCGCTGCAGTCTACATTCTGAAAGTTGTAGAAGTGTCCTATTGACTCATTTCCAACCAAATACCCGAAAGAGAGAACAAAACAAAACCGCTCCAGGTTGCAGCACTATGATAACACGATACCAGTGAAAACTCGTAAACTGAAGAGAAAATCTAAGCCAATCGCAAGCAGGAACTCTAAAATGGCTGTGTCACAAGCGTAAAACGATTTAAAGTCACGCTACGTTTTCATTGTTTGAGTGTGACGCTTTGAAGCCTACAGACTGGTCGATCTGCAAAAACCGTCACCACCACATGCTTTTAAATAATTGAGAAAGCTAATACAACTGCAAGTGTTATTACATCATAAAATGAAAGCGCCAATCATGTTCCAGTGTTTTTAGTGCTGGTCGTTCGAAACGGCTTTACTGGTGAAGGGTTTACGACCAGACGATGCTGCTTGCTTTTGAACTTTTACTGACATGCTCCCGTCATGTCCGTTCCTCTCTTAAATGGTTAAACAGTCACGGATAAAGGAAAACTTCATCTGCTAGCCCATTGGGCAAGGGAAATGGTCCGGTGTGCCCAGTCCGTCTACCCGGTCCTGTGTTTCTGTTGCCTGGAAATCTAACAGCTAAAAACGGTCAGCTAGTTCGCTTGTTCTGTTCAGTGCATTAATGCAAACGAACGAGTATTCGACCACAGGAGGTATTGCCATATATATATCAATCCCTCCATATATTAACCAACACGCTCCATGCTGTTTTTGTAGTTCAGTCCCGTGAGGATTTTTGCGATCGCAGAAATTAAAGCGAAATCAATGTGCAAGTTTAAAAAAAAAAAATCGTGTTGGAACGAGACGCGTTCACGTCAAAGCCCTCTTCGAGTCACAGGCGTCGAACAGGAGTGCCGCTAAAAGGTCTCGTTTACCAACAAAAGTCACCGCGAAAGAGCGTGCGGAACAATTGCGTGCGATTGCAATTTCGCCAAATTTGAGTGGTTTACTGCCAAAAACAATGGCATCGCAAATTAAAAAGAAAAAATGGTTCTACAGACTGATTAGTTCTAATTAATAGTTAATTTAATTTTCAAGCACTGACATCTAATGCTGTAATGTGGCTAGAAAATAGACTAATTAGACTTCTTAACTTCTCTCTAATTTTATCATTGATTAGGCAAATGAATGAAGTTTTGACATTTATTGAAATTTTTCTACTTTGAATTTCGAAGTCGAAACGCGATTTTTGGGGGGGGGGCGGACTCTAACGTTCTGGTGAGTTTTCTTTCTTTGTAATTTGATGCGTTTTGCCTTAAAACACTTTTCAGAGAGAGTTTTGTAGTGGCTCATATGTTCAGCTGAAATCGGAAACTAGCTCTGTAATCTGCTTTCAGCACTCCAGTTTTGTTGTAACCAAAATATTATGTCGCAGAACTATTGCTGATTGGAGGAAAACACTGAAACAAAAGAAAATTTAAGCATACCCCTTACAGCAGAGGTTGTTTCCACCACTTTATGGAGTTAAAAAGGTGTTTTGTTTTTTTTTTTTGTTCCCGTCATCGTCATGGCTCTGCATACGGAGATATGTTTGTGTCGCAACACCCACGTTTGGAACTGGCTGTATGCCGGTCTCATGCGTATCAGAATTACAATATATTAAGGGCAGGCTTTATAACGCGGGCAGTTGAACCTTTTTGGTTATTTTCGAGAGTGTAGGTTCTCTCTGAAACCTGTACATGACTTGAGTCGTGTTTTCCCCTTCCTGCGTTTTCAGCCAGACTGTTTTAACAGGTTATCAGGATCTCTGCCAACACCTCGCACCTACGCAGAATCCCTTACAGGGAACTGGCTAGGCTTTATTCTGTTAAGGATTTGGACTGGTGCCAGGGAATTCCACTTGTAGGACGCATCATCGATGATTGTGATTGCCCTTGGCGGTAAGGTAGGAGGAATGGGGGTTAAGATGGATTTCACTTGCTTATGGAAACGCCCTTTGAGTGCCCAAGTAAAAGCGTAATAAACGACTTGCTCCACCTTACTGGATTGTCATTTTTCAGTGCTGAAAATAATGATCCTATTTAACTGGAGAGCAGAATTTCACCATGATAACGTTTATACGTAGCTTTTAAAGCACTTGATGCACGTTATGTGTTTTTCAGTAGGGTCGCTTCGATCGATCGGCTGCCAAGCGATTTGATTCGATTAATAGTCTCGGGAACTGATCGCAATTCGAGGACACAACTTTATCGTGGCGGTCATGTCATCACCAGTGTGGAATTTTTACGCAGTCTCATGAAAAACTGAGAAATTTGTCAAATGGATTTGTTGGGCCTGTTTATTTGATTCTCAATTAAAACAACAATCTACAACATTACTGTAAGTAATATAACCAAGGCAACATCTTGTGGTATTACTTCATCTGGGGGGGAGGGGGATGGGTGTCGGTTGCTCACGATGAAGAGCAATCATTAGAAGACCTTCATATAATCAATAATAGATAATCAACCAACAGAATGGGGTGCGAAGGCCTTAAAAGCTGCGCCACTTGCAATAAAAGCAAAAAACTCGGCACGATGGGCGTTGAGGCTTTGGAACCTTGTATGCAGTGCGTCAGTCATGGCAAGATCACGTATCTGAGCCATCTTCAGCACCCCAGCATTATCAGCGTTGGGTTCGTTATCTTAAATTAACTCGTTAAGAAGTTCTGTTAAGAGTCTTGGACACCCAGGTTGTGTGTAAATCCTCCATGATTCAGTGATTGAGGACTCCGTATAGAGATTCTTGTTGGCGTGCTGGAAGTCCTCCAGCGCTCAGAAAGGCTGTCCGAAGGAAAGAGGCAGATCGGGGGACTTTTAGGATGACTCGGGTCTAAGATCACCCTTCCCCCAAGCTCGCCCACACAGACGACTCGCCATTGTTCCCATTGCCCCGAGGACAGCTGTGTGTGTGCTGATGCAAGTGTCCATGCTGGAGCCTTTACCCTGCAACAGGAAATGTGTTGCTTAGGCCAAAGTTCAGTGTGCACTATTTACAGTGTTCTCAGATAAAAAAAACATTTTAAAATAATAACGCCTAGTAAACGATTCGGCAACGTACGTTGAGAAATTCTCCTTCGGTTTGCTTGGCGGTGTGTCAATGTAGGGCAGTACAGCCGTTTGAACGCTGACGCTCCCCTCCGTCCCAGAATGACTCATTAAATCTCATCTTACCTGCTAAGCAGTTGGCCTACATTTGCTCCTACTCAGCTGCTGATACGATACGAGTAAACATAAAGGCTGTTTTCACTACACAAATATTGCTTTCTCTTCTGATAACATTTTAAATGTCGTTGTTTTGGGGGAAACGCAAAGCTAGCTCCGAGACCTTTCTATTTGTAATGATACGCTTGCTGTGTAAGAGTACCGTCAGCACCCGAGCATTCATTGTCAGCTTGCTGCTTGGCGTAACGTAACACTAAAGCTACAGCGCTGCCAAGCAGCACTCGGTGGTCCGCGTGCCCGGTTCGGTTGGCGCTTGTCCGAGGTGGGCAACCCTCGCACTGCTTCGTTGTGGCCTAAATGGCGAGCAGCGCCTGGCCAGGAATTCGGCACGCTCTCTCAACCCCGCTGCAGCCGCAGCGCTGCCTCTTTTGTTGTGGTTCGTACATCCATCCATACGCATGGTAATTAGCCTCATGTGGCTCAGCCCTGTGGTGGCCATGATTGTGAAGAGGGCGAGTCATGAAGGCAGAGAGAGAGAGAAGGAGGGGGTTGAAAGGAGTTAGTGAAAAAGATTAAGAACAGAGGTAGTTTAGGAAAGTCTTGGGAATGTGAGAGAGGGTGTGCATGCGTAACTTGAGGGAGATGATCCTGGCACAAGCGTGCAAAAAGAGAGACCAGTTTTTCTGGTTCAGAAAGCCCTGCAGTGACTCGCCTCTCAATGGTTTTGTGTGTGTGTGTGTTGGAGAAGGTGTTAAGCCTCAGCTAGCTAAGCTAATGTTCAGATGAAATTGCAACCTCAGCTGACACTGGGACTGGAGATTACACACGGGACATGTTAAGATACAAACGCCTGTGCAATACATATCGTATAGACAGATGAGTCATTGACCTCGTGAAAAGTTTGCCAAATGTATGAATTGACTTGGCTCTAGGTCAGTGTCTGCCATCTTAAAACAAGTGCTTGGAACTCTAGAACAATAAGCATTTTATTGCAAGCCTAACACTATTGGGCTCTGTTTACTGGTGCTACTGCAGTCTGTTGAAAGAAATAGACATTTTTTGTCTTGGTTTTTTTTTTTTTTTTTTGTTAAAATGCTGTTTTAATGTTTTTATTCTATGCCCTCTAGCTTCAAGAGACAGTGAAGAGGAAACTGGATAATGCCAGCCCTCCTGTTGGCCGTGAGAAGGTAAATGGCTTCAGTGACGGTTACCCCCCATCAAAAAAGTCCTGTTTGGAAGATGCATGTTTGGGTAGTCTGAATGGGTCCTCAAATGGCGTCATGCCCCCTCATTCACCCATGGACACCAAGCATGGTTTAGCTGCTGACTTGGCACTGAATGGTGCACCAGCGGTGGGTACTGCTGAGCAGAACGGTGTCGTTCTCTCCGCTGAGTCTGACATCCGTCTGAAGGAAATGAAGCAAGAGCCCATGGATGACATCCTGCCTACCGTTGGGGGCAATGGCAACATCATCCTGCCTGACCTCAACCTGAACGAACAGGAGTGGACCGAGCTCATGGAGGAGTTTAATCGCTCGGTGCCTTATGAAGAAATCCAAGAGCTCTTCAACGATGGGTTTGAGGACCGCAAGGACTCCGATGTGCCATCTGGTACTGTGGCACCTTCCAGCCTCCTCACCGCAGATCTTGCAACGGTTAAATCCGAGTTTTCCCCAGCACCCGCCTCTTCTGCCTTTGAACAGGACACGCGCACTGGGTCACCACACATTCAGTCTACTTCATCTGGGCCTTCGATGCACGCTAGCTCCCCAATCATGCAGCCAGCCTCTGCCTCCTCACCTGCTCTGTCCGGACACCAGCATACGCAGCAGCAGCAGCCGCCTAGCCAGCCCAGGTCGCTGCAGAACCACCTGATGCCACCCAAAGACTTGTCACCGGCGCAGCAGCTGCAGCAGCTAGCTGCTCGGGAGCAGCACAGAGCACAGCTCATGCAGAACCAGCAGCACCAGGTCCAGAAACAGCAGAAACAGCAGCAGCAACCGCCGGCACCCAAATTTCACCAGCAGTCAAATCATCCTTCAACTTGGCAGAGTGCCCCTCCTAATCAGAGTCAACTAGGAGGTGGTGCGTTTGGCCTGGAGAAACCCACTAGCCCCTCGATCTATCCTTCTGACTTCCAGAATCCCAAGTCCCTACTCATGCCTGGCCAGCAGCCCTCTAAGGGCTCTCCAAAAGCCAGTGCCCCAGGGGCATACATGCAGCCCAGTGGGCACCCAATGTTGGGTCATGGTGCAGCTGTGTCTGGAACCCTCAGCCATCAACCAGCATCTGGAGGCCAGGCGGCCATGTTGGACTACAACAACACCAAACCACTGAGCCACTTTGAGGCCGGAGCACCAAGAGGCCCCTTGAACACGCAGAGTCAGAACAAAGCGGCGATGCTCAACCTCCTGCGCCAACAGCAGCAACAACAACAACAACAGCAGCAGCAGCAGCAGATGAAGCCGAGGCCGACTGGCATGCCCTTCAGACCTCCAACACATCTGCCACACTCGCAGGTAAGGACTTGCAGAGCAACAAATGTACATGTTATACATTTTACAATTAGCTAATCGCAATTGTTTGGTCAGACACTTTAAAGCATGAAAAAGAATCCCGTTTCTTTCCCTGAAAGGTTATCTCCTAAGTTGTAGGTTTTCTGTATGTTATTGACTTGCTAAGTGGTGTTTTGGAGCTGTAGTCTGGACGTGTGTGCGGTTGTTCCAGTGTGTCTGGCAGCAGGTCTCTTCCACCTTGGGGATGATCACAGTTTGTCTGGGTCAAGCAGCTGGTTGCTAAGAAGCAAAATGCTGGCAGGCGCACTCTCTCTCTTGCTCTCTCTCGCCCTCTCACACTCCCTCTCTCTCACTCTTTCTCTCACACACACACGCGCAGAGGGATGGGGGCTGGGATGGGCCAGTAGGTCGCAGCCCATAGACAGAGGAGTCAGTAGAGAAGAGTGAGTGGGAAGAAAGGGAGCTGAGATGGAGGGAGGGACACAGGGCCGACAAAGCAGTCTTTCATGCAAAGTTCCTCCCCCCACCCCTGGCTGTCGTCCTGCGAAGAGTATTTTGGGATTGGCCCCCGTCTCTCTCGCGGTTCTCCCTATTTAAATATAGCTGCTTAACCCACTTGGGTTTTTTTTCCCCTTCTCCCTCTTTCATGAGATGAACTTTTTCACTTTCCTTCAATACTTTTTATTTTTTTGTAGTGCTCACAGACCCTGGTTTGATACCAGAATTCGAAGGTTAGGACCATTTTAAAAACGCATTTAGTTGGAGCATTTTATTCTTATAACTTTGAAAAAACAACTCGATAACGTGTGTGTGTGTGTGTGTATAAACAGCACTTTTTAACAGTTTTTGTTATAACAATATATAAAGTCCACATATGACATGTACGTAAAAGAAAGTGATGTAGTGTAATAAATTTGTGTGTGTGAGATATTTTACATGTTTGTTTCTCTTTCAGCAGGAGCCAGGCACTTACCCATCTGCGCCCCACGTCCCGGGCCCTGGTGCCATGGTAACGCAGCCGGGTGGCAACGGCATGGCAGCTAACCACAATAACGCAGCGTATCTGAGTGGCCTGCAGAAGCAGCAAATGCAGATGTTGAGTCCACAGCAGAAACAGTTCCTCCAGAGACAGATAATGGCCGAGCAGGTAGAGGGGAAACTGGTACATGTGGGTCTTGGAGTTGGAGATGTATTCGGTGTTACCATATTTATTATTAATGTTATTGCTCTATAATGCAGTTTAAGACATTTAGCAATTTTCTAATTGCTAATTGTTCTGTTACACACAACCTTTTTTTTCACTTCCAGGTTGAAACATTACATGCATCATGTGGAAAAGGTCAAGGAGGGAATATTTATGCAGTACATCATGTGTGCCTTTTTTCCTTCTCACAGGAGAAGCAGCGGCAGCAACAGGAGCAGCAGATGCAGAGGCACCTAACCCGTCCACCACCTCAGTACCAGGACCAGCAGAACCCATCTACCCAGCAAAGCTCATTCCAGCAGCAACCACAGGTCACCCAGTTTCCAGGTACTTACTCAATGTCCTGAGAGTTCAAGCATCTCGTTCTCACGCTCTGTCTCTGTGTGTCTCTCTCGCTCTGTCTCTGTGTGTCTCTCTCGCTCTGTCTCTGTGTGTCTTTCTCGCTCTGTCTCTGTGTGTCTTTCTCGCTCTGTCTCTGGCTGTCTCTCTCTCGCTCTGTCTCTGGCTGTCTCTCTCTCGCTCTGTCTCTGGCTGTCTCTCTCTCGCGCTGTCTCTGGCTGTCTCTCTCTCGCGCTGTCTCTGGCTGTCTCTCTCTCTGGCGCTGTCTCTGGCGCTGTCTCTCTCTCTGGCGCTGTCTCTGGCGCTGTCTCTCTCTCTGGCGCTCTCTCTGGCGCTCTCTCTGGCGCTGTCGCTCTCTCTGGCGCTGTCGCTCTCTCTGGCGCTGTCTCTCTCTCTGGCGCTGTCTCTCTCTCTGGCGCTGTCTCTCTCTGGCGCTGTCGCTCTCTCTGGCGCTGTCCCTCTCTGGCGCTGTCTCTGGCTGTCTGTGTCTCTCTCGCACGTGCTGTCTGTGTGTGAAAAGCTGCTGCGTCACTCTTTCCATACAGGCACTGCTTTGTTCCTTTGTAAAACATTCAGCTTTCCTGATATGCAAAGTGTGCTTACTGACTCATTTGAATCGCAAACAGCAAGGTCTAGCATTCAGTCATGAGATTCAAAGTTTTTCGCTCATGTACAGTTACAGTGCATGAAATGGGCTTTATAGTACATTGAGACTGTGCCCTGATTGATTGATTGTTGTTGTTTAAGTCATCAGGAGTAAACTGTACTAAGCAGTAGGTTTTGCTAGCCAATGCTTTGTGTAACCTAGAAGTGGTTCCACAATACTTAAAAAAAAAAAAAAAAAAAAAAAGTGTTCAGTATTCATGTATTATTACAATATTTTGTTTTGGAACAAAAACAGTGTTGCAGTAAAATGAACCAAATCCTGTTACTTTGTAAATTAATGAATTTTTTGCTCTAGGTTCATCTCAGCCGATGGGCAGCGTGAACTCCCTCGGCGGTCCGGCTCCTGGTGTTCAACGCATGTTTCCTCAAAATCAAAGCATGATGGGAATTAGTCAGGCCGGAGGTCCTGGCTCGGGCGTGCCGCCTGCAGCCGGTCAAGCAGATCTGAGCCGGTCATCTTGTGCGGGTGGGCTCGAGGCCCAGCAGGTCCTTTACGGAAACATGCCTATGCACCCGTCCCACGCCAACCAGCAGAGAATGCCCATTACTGCAATGCAGAACTACAGACACAACGTTCTAGTCCAGCAGCAGGCCCATCTCAAACAGCAGCAGCAACAGCTGGCTCGTATGCCTAACAGTATTCCCAGTGCTATGGCTAACAACATGAGCACCATGCCCAGTTCAATGCCCAACACCATAACCAGCAATATCCAGGGGGCAATGACTCCACAGGCCCAGCAATGGCAGCAGCAGCAGCATCCAAGTCTTCAGCAGGGCATGACGGGCCAGCCTAATCCCAACAACGGTGTCTTACCTGCTGGCTTTCCAAACTCTAGTTTCCACATGCAGCCCAGGATGACCAAGCTGCCCGGCAGTGCACCCTTCACCCAGGCTGGCTTGGGGAATGGTGCAGCTGGTAGGCCAATGGTGGGTATGAACCCGGGACAGATGATGCCCAACATGGCCCAGCAGAGAGCAAACAGTGCCACCATGGCACAGCAACAGCCTCAGCAAGGACAGCCAGCACCACCTCAGTCGCAGCAGGTGCTGCCCGATCTGGGGCAGTTTGTGCAGCCGCAGGGCGGTCAGGTGCCTAACCGTACCGCGGGCATGCAGTGCAACCAGACCTACCAGGTCAACCGGACACCCAGTCAGCAGCTGCCATTCGGATACAACACCCAGTCTGGGGCAAGCTTAGCCAGCTTTCCTGGCGAGAGCGACCTGGTTGACTCGCTGCTGAAGAACCAGACTACGCAGGAATGGATGGATGACCTGGATGAACTGTTAGCCAGTCATCAGTGATTGGGACTCAAACTAGAAAACTGAGTGATGTGGACATTACTGACTGTTTTCCGGTCAGAACTGCTGTACTGTGTGTGTGTGTGAGTGAAGAAAGGCGTATTGGGCACGAGAAAGAAGCCTGTATGTATTGAGTATTCCTAGGGCTTTCATGACTATATGTAAAGCTAAAAGAAGGAAAAAAAAATTCTACTACTGATCCTGTGGCTCAGTATTAAACCACTGAATCATACCCAGATTTAA
>JAFFST010055263.1:184017-195313 GCA_022414735.1 Noturus placidus
TATATATATATATATATATTTCACATTCACACACATTTTATTTGCCTTCTTGCTGTTAAGGTGAAGTAAATTTGCCAGGATTGGCGTTTATGTGCCTATAAAGCTAGGTGCTGGGTATCCAGGCCATGTCCAGACAGCCTGGATACAAGCCTGGAATCAGTCTGCAGATTTCTCACATGTTCATGGACTGTATTTGAGACCGTAGACTCGTACTTCGGCAGTAGAGGGTGAAATCTCGGCTACTAAGAATTCTAAGAATACTAAGAATTCATGGACCGATCCGAGCGTCCCGAGTTTGTTGTTTTGTTCTGTTGGAAGCGAGCGGTTTCGGTTTAGGAGCGTTCGATGATGCAGCATTATGCTAAAACACTAAAATGTTAACATTTCTTTTCGAGGTTACACTAAATTAAATGTTTCTCCCTTTTTAAAAAAAAAAAAACGTTTCCAACCAATCAGAGAGGGGCGAGAGTTGCCGTCCATTATTTTATTCTTTAATCTAAATCTTCCCAAAGCTCTCGTTCCTGTGCGTGTTTGTTACATTGAGGTCGATTGGATGTTCCACCTTGAGAAATGTGTGCGTGTGCGCGCGCGCGCGCATTTGGGTCTCTCAGCTGACATATGGCTTATCTGTTCGCATCTAGGAGCAAGTTTATTTCAGTATCTGACAGGGCTCCTTGTTTATTTATATATATTTTTTTGTATGTATGCATTTCCTGATGTTCTCAAAAGATAGATCTTATTTTTATATGTACATTGTTGCAAAATTTTGTAAGTATTTTATACTTTTTATTATTGTTTTCTCCAAAAAAAAAAGATTGAGAGTATTATGTAAATATAGTTCTCTAGAAACAGCTGTGTGGCGTTTTTTTTTTTCCTTTCTTTTTCTGTTCCCTGTCGTGGTGGTGATGGTGTCGGGTGTAGGTAAAACTTTAGTGTAGGTCAGTAATAATAATTAAAGCCAGACTATGGTTAATGGGTGCTTCCTTTAACTTCCAGCATACACTAAATCAGTTGAAGTTCAGTTTTGAGGGACGTATCAATTTTTTTTTAAATATCTTCAGAGGAATTTGGGTGAGGAGAGAATTTTCGTACTGTAGCTTGTGATGTCATAAGTTCACCAAAGACTGATTAAGTAAGGAAAACAAACATTTACCAGTGTAATATGACAATAAATTGTACATACTGTCTGGGTAGGAGGTTTTTATACGCTCTCTCGCGCTCTCCCATCAGTCACACTGATACTACCCAATCACATATGTCCGTGTATCTGGCGGATATCAAGCAAAGTTTCAAAAGGGTACGATTAGCTGGCTTAAAATGTCTGAGAGGAAGCACGTGCTCGCCCTTACACTTCCTGAGGGGTAGCGGTCATGTGATGGAGGAGAACTGGCAGGTGACCAAGTTCTGGATGAAATTGTAGAAGAACATGGCAGTATAACAGTTAGATGAAGCAGAATTTTCTAAAGGCTGACATCTCAAAATGCGAGCGTGTTTTGATTGAATTTAACTCAGTTAATAATCAATAACAGATTAGAAAGCGATCCCTCAGCGAGTGAAGATGTCTCCTTTGATGTTTTCTTTCTTGGCTCGTACATCCTTTTCTTTTTCGTCACCAGGAAAAACAAGACGGTGCAGATGAAAGAAAAGAGAGTTGTGCCATAGAGCGTGGACCAGTCCAGCCTGTCATGGATTCCACAAGGTGTCGGATATTCCTGGTCCATTTTGACACGATTGCGTGACAATTTCTGCAGATTTGTTAGCTGTGCATTCACGTGGTCGGTCTCCTGTCCTACAACTCGATGGTGCTCTGTTGAATTCGGATCCGGTGACTGGGCAGTCCTTCACCTGTATCTTCATGCTGCCACGTGATTGGTTAATTCGATAATTGCACGACCGAGCTGGTATACAGATGCAATGAGAATGCAAAGTGCTGTAATAATTTTTTTTTTTTTTTTTAAGTGGGGAAAGTAGTCCTGCTACTACTTGAAGGATTAATTGTGCACATTATAGTGGTCAATTTCTAAACAGTCTCACGTTAAGAATTCATGAAGCCACTCTACAGAAATGTCGAGGCTTTGCTTAAACACCAAGTAAACTCTCATGGACTTTTAACGTAAATTGAGTAAACGGCTTTGTTCTTCATCTGGGGAAATGTATAGAACTCTCTCTGGTTGGTCGTCAATCCAAGTGCTATAGATGCTGGAATATTCTCTTATATTTCCATTTCCTGAATTAATCAGACCGGTTTTGTAGCGTCAGTCAGAAGGAAAAAACAAACAAAAACTAATGGACTAGTGCTTTTAAGCCTCTATAGGAGGCACTTCCTGGTCAGTACAGGTGTGTGTGGGTGTGTCCATGCATGCTTACAACTCGCACTAGGCAATGCTCAGCTCTGACCTCCTACATGTGGGTGAAGTAGTTTCAGCCTACAAAGGACTGTGTAGATGATCTGATCGTTGATCTTGGTCACGGTGCATTTCTGCTTAACTATGTTTGACCAGGTGGTGTGTGTTGCTGCTGTTACAGTGCTCGGAGTGCTGGAGCAAGGTAGGACAAACACTAACTGCACAATCGGTACTGACTCTATGTTCTCGTAGGGGTTACGTATAGCAGCAAAACGACAAAAATATGTTCCGTAAATGTGTTCTGAGGTGACGTGGTTGTTCGTAATAACCGTCTATGACCAGGAATTCATATATTACGAACACAAATTAAACTTTACCGTGATCGTGACGTACTCAACCTGTGGCAATTATTGTATATTAAAATGAAATGTGATTCGTTGAGAAATCGGTTGAATTAGATCGTCGTGGAGATGACCGATAATATCAGGCTTGAGTCTTGGAGACGGGAAAGTCACACTTGAGACAACTAAACCGCACCTTGTACCTCGAAGATCCTTATGTTCCAATGATGTAGCTTGAGTCATATCTGAATGTACTCTAAATGCACATTGCGGTGTAAGAGATGCGTGTTTGAAGGTACAACCCCTGAGAGGAAGAAAAGTACAGTTGAATACAGTCGAGCGTGGGCTTCAATACGATTCGTGGCCTTCAAATGAGCAGTTTGTGACTTTTTAACGTATTAATACTCCTTCATGGCTACGGCTTACTCGAGCAGCGTGCCGCCTCGTACGCTCTGTAAAGACGGCTTTTTAGCATTCGATCTGACACGAATCGAAGATATTTGAATGCGCTTTGAATGTGTTCATGATGCATATACAAAGCACTGCTGCTGTTAGGAGGCTATGAATGAAGTCTTTATTGCCGTCTCTGTCTCTGTGTCAGCGTACTTTTCCCTGCAGGTGATCTACGCTCGACGGAAATACTCCGTTCCCCCTCCGGCCACCACGGGACACCCTGATTTTGAGAGGGTCTTCAGAGCACAGTGAGTGTTCACACGGACATCAGGCTTACTTACAGTCCTCGTGAGGACTTTCTATAGACATAGTTATGCCTACACTAAATTTTAACCCGTAACCTCTAACCAAATGGAGCCTCTTTTTAAATTAATTAATTAATTAAAGCTGCCATTTTTTTGGAGAATAAAAGCAGTTTTAATTGTGGTGATCACTCAAATGTCCAAAACAAGGCGGAAGCTATAAGACATTCCTGTCCTTGTGGGGTGGCATTTGGTCCCCACTATAAAAGTCATAAAAATATTACTTCAAGTGTAAGTTAATGATGGATTGCGTTGCATGTATTTTGTGATAACGGTCATCGTCCTGTCATGGCTTTGCATTCATAATGTGCTTAATAGGCGTACTGAATGATCTAATGCTTTTCATGTTTCACCTGTAGAGCAAATTGTTCTGAATATTTCCCCTTATTCGTGATTACACTTTGGGTGGCTGGACTTTTCTTTAGTCAAGGTAAGACACTTCAACCAGACGAAAGAAAATGGACAACACTGTTGTTGGAAACTTTCTATTCTCTATTCCCTCAGATATGTATCAGTATGTTTAGGTTAATAGTTTAATGTCTGTATTATGAATTTTTAGACCCGTCTGTTGTGTTGCTGCCAGTAAAAAATGTCGTTATAGGAACTTCCTCTTTTCTGTTAAGCAAACCAGACCTTAGATGTTCAGAAATCTGTACATTCTTGTATTGCCTAAGATCGTCTAACTGCCATATGATTTCCACACAGCAGCCACTGCACACAGACATGTGAGGAGTCCTATGTTTAGGCCACGCTTGAGTGTTCATGGGTGTCGAGACGGAAGTATTTGTTGTAATCAGGCAGCCTTAATGCGTGTGCTGAACAGAGAGCCATTCTGAGATGTTCAAAGGCCGCCACAGTCTCAGGTGTGTGTGACAGGTGACAAAAGTGGATCAGAATTTTCCACTACGGCCCTAAGCTGCTTATCATAATAAGAGCAGTCAGGAATCCACTGTCGAGAATAGTTAATGAGACATAATCATCCAGATGAATGTCAACTCCGCTACCTGCGGAAGTAGAGAGGTTAGTAGACATTTTCCAGGCAGTAGGAAAAGGTCGGCCAAATAGAATCTCAAAGGTTGATAGACCTGTCGTTTTAGATGGCGTCATTCTGAGCTCAGTCAGAACCGCAGGTAAAATATCAGGCCAGGCGGTGCTCCACCTCTGTTGCATAGCTTTGCTCAAACGATCTTTTAGAGTGCGGTTCATTCTCTCAACCAGCCCAGACGACTGTGGGTGATAGGGAATGTGAAATTTCCTGTCTATAGCCAAGTAGTCGCATAGACGTTGTGTGACTTGTGAAGTAACAGCAGTGTCTTTGTCTGAGTCAATTTGCAAAGGCACACCGAAACTTGGGATTTCTTTTGCTAAGACGCGTACAACCGTTTTTTGCTTTTTCAGTAGCATATAACCAAAGGCTGACTGAGGATAGAGGGCTTGTAGAAGCTGTTATTTGCTTTATCCCTACAACTGTAATGATGCATCATGTCACAACACAGAACACGGCATATTGCATTTGCATAAACGCAGTAACTTGTGTGTGAGATTTGAAAAGCAAAATAGGTTAGAGGTTGCTGCACGAATACGTCAGTGTACGCCACTGAGCGGCTTGCAGGAAGTCTAATTGGTCGGAGATACTGTGGAAAAGGGAATGTAGTATACATGTGAATAATTGGACCTTAGGGACCACTCTTATGCCTTTTTAAAGCTTTACACTTGGAGCTAATCGGGAAGGCGTGCCTTCCCAGATCAGAGAGAGATACAACCGATTCGACCCTTTATGGCAACACCCCAACAACACGGAAAAGAGAATTCATTTCTGTAATTATTTACATACTGAGTGTGATCTGTTGATTTTAAAAACTCTTTCAACTCCTCTAGCTCTGTCTGCTTTTCTTGGACTGCTGTACATTTATGGACGACATCAGTACTTCCGGGGATATGCCCAGTCTGCACAGGGAAGGTACAGGATTATTATCGTCCAGTCATACAGATTTATTTTGTGTTGGTATGAAATTTCACATGATGACTGTACCTCTCTCTTTCACTCTCCTCTCTCTTTCACTCTCCTCTCTCTTTCTCTCTCCTCTCTCTTTCACTCTCCTCTCTCTTTCACTCTCTCCTTATGTCTCTCTCTTTCACTCTCCTCTCTCTTTCACTCTCTCCTTATGTCTCTCTTTCCCTCCCTAACTCTTTCACTCTCTCTCTCTTTATCTCTCTCTCTCTCTTTTTTACTCTCTCCTTCTCTCTCTCACATTCTCCTCTCTCACTCACTCTTTCACTCTCTCTCTCTGTCTCTCCCTCCCTCTCTCACTCACTCTTTCACTCTCTTTTTCACTCTCTCCTTCTCTCTCACTCTTACACTCTCTCTGTCTCTCCCTTCCTCTCTCTCATACTTTCACACACTCACTCTCTCTGTCTCCCTCTCTCTGTCTCTATTACTCTTTCACTCACTCACTCTCTCTCTCTTTCTCTGTCTGTCTCTCCCCCCCTCTCCCTCCATCCTTCTCTCACTCTTTCACTCACTCACCCTCTCTTCCTCTCTCTGTCTCTCTCTCCCTCCCTCTCCCTTCCTCCCTCTCTCTCTCTCTTTCACTCACTCACTCTCTCTCCCTCTCTTTCTCTCTCTTTCACTCACTCACTCTGTCTCCCTCCCTCCCTCTCTCACTCTCTCTGCCTCTCTCTCTCACTCTTTCACTCACTCACTCTGTCTCCCTCTCTCTGTCTCTCTCTCTCACTCACTCACCTTCTCTCTCACCCACTCTCTCACTCTCTGTCTCGCTCAGACTGGCCCCTCTGTACTTCACAGCGAAGGTGCAGTGGGGGCTGATCGCTCTGTCGGCCGTCGGCGTGTTCTGCTCTATGAGTCGTCTGTATTTGGGTGTGGATCTGCTCGGCTCTCTGTGCGAGGTGCTCGGTCTGAATCAACTCGAGTGAATGCATGGGGATGGGAGAACTCATTTCACCTTCACTGCCCCTAATGAAAGCCTGACATCAGCAAACTTGGTTTAGAAACCACTGGCTCCAGTAAGCTAAATACACCAAAACTACAGTTTAGTTTCTTAAATCTTTTCACAGTTCTCCTTAATTACTTTCTTTATGGTGTGTAAGAATTTATTCTGAAGAAATGAATAAAGGGTTTCACATACATTGGGGCTTTTGATTATTATTATTTGAACACATCAGACCTTTTTCTGATGATTTCTATCATTTTGTTCCTAACACTTGGGGTGTGATGTTAGTAAAATAATCAATGAACAAACCAAAAGCTGATTATTTCCCAGTAACAGATTGTCCTGAAGTGTTTTTTCTCCTCTATTTTTGCATTTTTTTTTTTAATATTAGAGTGACGCGTCATACTTTTCCACTTATCGTGTCACCAGTCTCTTTATTTCTCTTTCGTGAAGTTAATAAGACAAAAAAAGGTCGTTTGATATATGCTTTAAAAAAAAAGTGGTCTACTTACAGAACGATTTCATGGTTTTTAATCCATTTATGTTAAGGGTCTGCTGTACAAGTCACTGTTTAAGTATTTAGTACAAAAATGAATAATTACAGAGTGCATTAATGTAAACCTTTACATTTGTCTTGCAGCGATAACTACAAGGTCTCCCAAAAGTCTCCATACATAGGGGGAAATTTAATACAATTTAATAACCTCTACTCTCCTGGGAAGGCTTTCCACTCAATCATGGAGAGTGGCTGTGGGCAGTTGTGCTCATTCAGTTACAAGAGCATTAGCATCATTAGCATTAGCATCAGCACTGATGTCAGGTGAGAAGGCTTGGCATTCCTATTCGTATTCGGGCACAAGGCGGGGTACACCCTGGACAGGGTGCCAGTCCATCGCAGGGCACAATCACATACACACTCACGCACCCATTCATTCCTATTCGTATTAAAGGTGTTCAGTGCGGTTGAGTTCAGAGCTCTGAGCAGGCCATTAGAGTTCTTCCTCTCCAACCTTCTACTGGCAAACCATGTCTTCATTTAGCTGGAACAGGTCTGGGACCCTTAGTTCCAGTGAAGGGAAACCCAGGATATCCTATGCAGTAGTGTGCTTCCAACTTTATAAGAACCACATATGGATGTGATGGTCAAGGTGTTCACAAACATCTGGCCATATAGTTTAGCTGTGCAGCCTAGAAAAGCTGGCTTCTTTGTTTTGCACTGTGGCTATGAGGCTAATATGTCCGAACTTTAGTTTTGTATGAACTACATCCATCCGCTCAAACGCTCTCAAACTCTACAGTGTCTCAAATATGTGTTTTCTGACACCTTTATCTGTAAAAATGAACAAAATATATCACGGAGAGAGAGAATAAAACTAGCAGCAGCCATGTTGGAGCAAGAATCACTTCTATATCATCTCACTTCCAACTCAGAAGGTGGATTTGGATGTATAAAAGAATTCACATGACGATTTGATTTGTATTTTAAGTTATAAAGTCGACATTTATTATTTTTATTTGCTATAAATGATTCTGAATGATCGTTTTACAGGCAGGAGTGTGATCGTACAGTCTGTACAATGCTAAGCTGCTAGCAAAAACAGACTTCGCCTAGCAGTAGTGCCGAATTTAAAGAAGTAAACTCGATTTGATTCCCAAACACGACTTGGCTGATGGACAGTGTTTTAATTAATAGGATATTGTGCAGCACTTGCTTTGGATAAATACGTGTTCCCAAATGAATACAAGTCAAATAAATGGTGGTGTGTCTGAATGAACGAGCTAACTGCTAGCATCATAGAACAACAATCGGATATTTGAATCGTTCGATAAAAGCTTACCTAAATACTTTTATTTACGTCATATTACATTAACATCATTACGTCATCTAAGTTCTTAGTTGTTTTTATTTGACTTATTTTATTTGACAAATGGCTCTTAAAAATGTTTACAGGATTGGTTTCCGTCTGAATATAAAGATTTAATTCGTTAAGTCTGTGTTCACCGCTAGAGGGCACCACCGCCCTTTGGTACCTGGTTGAGTCAGGTTACTGCTCTTCACAGGTATATGACCAGGCCTCGTTACGTCATTTATTTGAGTCCTATTTAAATTTTATTTTGAGGATCAATACATATGGGGCAATGGTTGTACTTACAGTAAGCCTGAAATGACCTATCTTTAGGCTGTTTAATTGCATTAAGCATCAAACATCAAACCCTTTTTGGACACATGAGTGTTTTATGAGCAAAAAAAGGAGAACAGTGTGAAAGTTATGTATAATTTCCAGTGTGATAGATTTAAAAAATCTTGGAAAATGGTTTATAAAACTATATGAAACAATAAACATGGGGTGCATGTTTCTTAATAGATTAAAACTTGTTTGGTTTAGTCTCCTTCCACATCTTATGCACGTATGTGCTTTAGTTTGGGTTGAAAACAAAAAAACAAGGATAGAGAAAGCTGGTGAAGTGACGTGTTTTAAGGAGGATCTAGAGGGAAATAAGGGCTTCCAGATGGGATGAAAGGAGAGAAAGAATGCCACATCTTTGGCTTTGTTGACCTTTGTGTCTGACAATATCTAATCTATAAAAGTAATAAATAAATAAATAAATAAAGGAAAGACTGACTAGAACACATCATGAGAAATGAAAACTGGAGGGGAAAAAAAGAAGAGAAGAATTTATTTTCTTGGGTGCATCAATAAATAAAAGAAACTTGAAACTGGAAATCCCTCAAGCTCAATGTTTAAACATTTTTTGAATCCGACAGGTCGTTTACAGAGTTTTTAATCTGCTTAGAGATTTCAGGACCTCAGCATGTGTCAAAGACGATGATCCCTACTGCTGAACTTGAGGAAGAGAACATCCCCTGACCTCAAATGTAATCCAGGAGTCATTTAAGGTGTGGTCTATAGTCTATACTATCTATAAACAATGCGAATTTAAATAAGATTAGTGGAAAATTCTAACTATTGTACAGGAGTCGCTGTGGCTTGGTGGTTAGGATGTTTGCCGTGCATCTCCGGGCTTGGGAATGGAGATGAATAATGAATAAGGCGTGGTTTTGGATGTAGTATGTTGTTTATATCAACAGATACATCTTAGCCTTCAGGGATTAATCTTTTTATTTATTTTATTTATTTTTTATATTTACAATGTGCAAGTATTCACGTACACTGTCCTGATGTGAGTTTGTGTGTCCTGTCGAATCTTCAGATCATCCACGTCCTTCAGAAGATTCCATGAGGAAAGGAAAAGCTTGGAGGAAGTCTGTTCTTCCTGTTGAGTAAACCACTGGAAGTGTTGTTTATTCACTATCTAGGCCACGCCATATCTAGGTTACTATTTAAGGATGTCTTGTATCCACTGACCCTCAGGACTAAGGATATTTATCCTCCTGTGTTTAGTTTGAACATCTCGCGTGTATAGGATTTATGGAGACGCTTGTTTAAAGGTGATATGCTTATTAAAGGGAAGGTATTACTCTATAAGAGAAGGATAGCCGAGGCCTGTGGTGTGGAGATTTGTGTATAAGATTGACCCTGTGCCAGCCAGATAATTAGACGTTTGACAGCGTAGGCGTTCGTAAGGTTGCAGTTTGTTTCCTTCTAGATGAAGATGATTATCTCTCAGGCTGAAAGTGAACCTGATGATTAACTCGGTATAATGTGAGAGCATAACCAACAGGAGAGCTGCGCATCAAAAGAACATCAGTACTTTAGAAGCTCGGGAAGGTTTCAAATCTCTAGAAGATTTGAGTTGACAACCATGTCTGATTACTCAAACCCCTGTTCAATCACATGAACACTTACATAGAACTTCAACAGCATGAAGTTGGTTAAAAGATCTTACTCAGGAACACACTATACCAAAATTGAAAGAAATTCCAGAAACGATGAGGAAGAAAGTCTGTGAAGGGTTACAAAGCTATATCAAAGACTCTGGGACTCCGAAGAACCACAGTGAGAGCCGCTACAGTGGGGCAAAAAAGTATTTAGTCAGCCACCAATTGTGCAAGTTCGCCCACTTAAAAAGATGAGAGGTCTGTAATTGTCACCACATGTACACTTCAACTATGAGAGACAACATGAGAAAAAAAAAATCCAGAAAATCACATTGTAGGATGTGTAATGAATTTATCAGTAAATTCTGGTGGAAAATAAATATCTGGTCACTAACAAAAGTTCATCTCAATACTCTGTTATATATCCTTTGTTGGCAATAACAGAGGTCAAACGTTTTCTGCAAGTCTTCACAAGGTTTTCACACACTGTCGCTGGTATTTTGGAACATTCCTCCATGCAGATCTCCTCTAGAGCAGTGATGTTTTGGGGCTGTCGCTGGGCAACACGGACTTTCAACTCCCTCCAAAGATTTTCTATGGGGTTGAGATCTGGTGACTGGCTAGGCCACTCCAGGACCTTGAAATGCTTCTTACGAAGCCACTCCTTTGCTGCCCGGGCGGTGTGTTTGGGATCATTGTCATGCTGAAAGACCCAGCCACGTTTCATCTTCAATGACTTTGCTGATGGAAGGAGGTTTTCACTCAAAATCTCACAATACGTGGCCCCATTCATTCTTTCCTTTACACGGATCAGTCGTCCTGGTCGCTTTGCAGAAAAACAGGCCCAAAGCATGATGTTTCCACCCCCATGCTTCACAGTATGTATGGTGTTCTTTCTCCTCCAAACACATGAAAAGTTGAGTTTTTACCAAAAAGTTCAATTTTGGTTTCATCTGACCATATGACATTCTCCCAATCCTCTTCTGGACATGTACTGGCTTAAGCAGGGGGACACGTCTGGCACTGCAGGATTTGAGTCCCTGGCGGTGTAGTGTGTTCCTGATGGTAGCCTTTGTTACTTTGGTCCCAGCTCTCTACAGGTCATTCACTAGGTACCCCCCCC
>JAFFST010055263.1:195333-208211 GCA_022414735.1 Noturus placidus
CCCCCCCGTGTGGTTCTGGGATTTTTGCTCACCGTTCTTGTGATCATCTTTTTAAGTGGGAGAACTTGCACAATTGGTGGCTGACTAAATACTTTTTTGCCCCACTGTATATCCAATTGAAAAAACTCAGCACAGTAGAGAACCTTCCCAGAAGTGTCTGACCTTCCAAAAGTCCTCCAAGAGCACAGCGCCGACTCATCCAGCAAGTCATAAAAGAGTTAAGGACAACATCAAAGGACTTATAGGCCTCTCTTACATCAATAAAGGTCACTGTTCATGACGCCATTATCAGAAAGACACTGGACAAAAATGGCTTCCATGGAAGAGTGGTGAGGTGAAAACCACTGCTAAGTCACCCAGAAGAACATTAACGCTCGTATGAATTTGGGAGAAGGTTCTGTGGATTAATGAGTCGAAACTGTTTGGAAGACAGGTGTCCCGTTACATCTGGTGTAAAACCAAACACAGAATTCCACAATAAGATCATCGTGCCTATGGTGCATCCTGCTGGATTGGAATGAAAACCTGCACCCACACTGGACCATTCCGGATAAGATTGGACCGCTGATATAGAGGTAAATGGGGTGCTGGGCAATCTTTGGTCACAAGCTCACTTGTGCTGCTCACTCAGTGTTTACTCAATACACATGTACATCATTGTCCTCCCTTTGGCCAAACATTTGTGCGTTGTCAGCAAAGAAAATAAGGATCAATAACAAAATGGGCGATGAAACAACAGACATTTTGCTGACTTCTTCTGTCCTCTTCCTCTCTCACTCACCTACTGTTCTATCACTCTCTCGTTCCTCCTCTCTGCTGTTTCATCCTCTCTCACGGGCTTTACACCCTGTTCTAGTTTGTGTGGCGACAATGTAATAGGTGTGTCTGTTTGCGCGTGTGTGTGTTGTATGACAGTGTCTATATTGTGTGTGTGTTGTTTTTGGCTCCTATAGGTGGCAGGATGCCGTGAGTAGAAGTAAAAAAGGTGTGAAAGATGTCTCTTCCTCTCCTGAGGTTAAGTTGCTGTGTGTTTTACCGCCACTGTGAACTGCAGAGTGAATTATTATATAGTGACAGGAAACTGACTCTGAATCTAATGTCTAATGGGCGGCTGTGGCTCAGTCGGTAGAGCGGGTTGTCCACTAATCCACTAATCGTAGGGTTGGTGGTTGGAATCCCGGCCCGGGTGATCCCATGCCGAAGTGTCCTTGGGCAAGACACTGAACCCTAAGTTGCCCCCGATGGCAAGCGAGCACCTTGCATGCAGCTCTGCTACCATTGGTGTGTGAGTGCGTCTCATTTGTAAGTCTCTTTGGATAAAAGCGTCTGCTAAATGAATAAATGTAATGTAAATGTCTTACGTACTTGATTGTATTAAATGTTACATGTTCGTCATATCAGTGGACAAAGCAGGACTGTTTCTCAAATCTCGGTCCCCAAGAATGCTGACAAATCCCGCCCTGTCTTGTGGTTGATATTAACGGGTTTTCCCGTTACGGAAGCTCAAAATTTCCATCGAGTTTCATTGAACCTTCAAGCTACATTCACCAAACTTAGCGCAGCACTTCTGGCTGTTCTGCCGTATCACGCTGTGTCATTTTCAACTGATCGGATTGATAGTTTTTCCATAGAGGACAATTAAAAGTCCCCAAAGCTCCCATAGACTTACTCGGAATGCAATACCTGCGCTCACATGGTCTGAAGCTGTTCTATGTATTCACATGGTCTGAAGCTAGCTATGTTACCTCAACCTGTAACACTGTAAGACTAAGCCTTCTCAGATTTATTCTTTCTATCAGTCTCTCTTGGTGGATTTGCTAGTGTGCTTGGGATCTTTATCCTGTTGAAAGGACAGATGGCCTCACATTATCTTCAGCACTCTTTGATATGATGTAGAATTCATAGTTGAATCGATGACTGCAAGCTGTCCAGTCCCTGAAGCAGTGAAGCAACCCCAAACCATAACATTTCCACCACCGTGCTTCACAGTTGGTATGAGGTGCTTCTCCTGAAAAGCTGTCTTTGGTCTGTGCCATACATGTCTGCTGTTACTGTGACCAAACAACTCTATCTTTGTTTCATCTATCCAGAGGACATTATTCCAGAAGACCTGGTCTTCGCCTGTATGCTAAGGTTTTTTCCTGGCACGCCTCCTATTTAGGTCAAATTTGTGTGATCTCTTTCTGATTATAGACTTTGACACCAACAGTTGCAAGACGCACTAGCAGATCCTGAGTTCTTGGAGACTTCATTTTGCATCAGACTGCCTACTCTTGGACTGAAATTGATGGGACGGCCTGTCCTGGATGAATTAGCAGTCGTATGCAATCTGCACCACTTGGAGATGATTTTCCTTACAGTGGAATGATGTATTTCAAATCATTTTTGAGATCTTTTTAAATACATTTCCAGACTCATAGGCATCCACAACCTTTTTTTCTGAAGGTCCTACAGAACTCTTTCGATCTTGGCATGATGACATCACACACCTCAATAGTAAAGGGAACACTAGACACGAGAGGGGTATGAATAAGACCGGTTCCACCTGCACTACCTAAGCAGGTTCTAACCACTGGAACCCAATCCTGAACACCTGATTCTAATTATATGGATTTTAAAGTGTTATAAATCTACATGTGTACTTACTTTTTCCATTTTTTCATTTAAATTGTGAAAATTACTAAAAATGTCGATTACTGTTACTAATAGGCACTTTTTAAACCATCGTGTTTGGCAGTATTTTGTGAATGTATACTGTATTTACTCATTTATTATTGTTGTCTTGCTGATATCCGTTGAAATGTACGGGGTTTTCGCTGCCCAGCGGGAAACGAGCAGATCTCCAGGAGAGCGATATGAATAGAAAGACCTGGACTCCATTGTCCTGCTGGCTCACTCACTCGCATGCTCACTAGCACTTGACATTGATTTTAAAACTGACCTGCACTGGACAGGAAGTCTTTATTTATTTTTTTTTACATATGGGGAATTTTCTCTTCCTGTTGCAGGAAACTCGTTCAAGGATGCAGAAGGTGGTGGTGGAGGAGTGGTGTTTTGTGTGAGTGTGTGCGTGTTGGGCTTTATGGAGTCAATGAAAACTCTGAGACAATACAAGTGGGGGGCTAATAAGGTCAGCCTGGCTCTCTCTCTCTCACACACACACACAGACACACACACTAGAGGTTGTTCGATGTAAACCTCAGACCATCACTTCTTGTCAAGCTGATATAAAGTCCTGTTGGCAGACGCTAATGCAGAGGCGACTAATGCATCATTAGGGCTTTAGACAACACCGGTTCCTCTTGGTTGACTCGGGTCACGTTGGTGTTTTAGCGTTCCACACGAAACTGGGGTTGGAATTATGATTTCAGGTGTTGATTGTCTCACGTGATGGAAGTCTAAAATCAGTCATTGAATTTCTGAAGGAGGAAGTGAGGGAATAAACTCACTGTGTGATCTGTAGAATTAAGGTAGACCAGAGACCGGTCACCAGTCGCTGTTCTGTGTATCTGCCAGTAGGCCGTCCAACGACTGGTTGACATAGTAACATAGTAACGTATAACAACAAACCAGTTTTCTTGACATTAAACTTAAACATTCTGGATGGAGTGCGTTTGTATATAAAATTCACCAGTGTATATGTGCATCGTATCGTATGTGCGCTCTCTGCCATCATGGCTGTCTATCTGTGGCGAAAACACAAGCGCCGGACCATCTGGGTCCATCACGTGCGCTCCACTGTCTTCACTCCCATTGCTCGCAAGTCGCTCTAAATTGGTATAAAGTTAAATGTTTTTGCGTCAGTGGACACGCCGACATGTAAACATGTAAAGAGGCGGCTGTGGCTCAATCGGTAGAGCGGGTTGTCCACTAATCGTGGGGTTGGCGGTTCGAATCCCGGCCCGGGTGATCCCATGCCGAAGTGTCCTTGGGCAAGACACTGAACCCTAAGTTGCCCCCGATGGCAAGCTAGCACCTTGCATGCAGCTCTGCTCCCATTGGTGTGTGAGTGTGTCTCATTTGTAAGTCGCTTTGGATAAAAGTGTCTGCTAAATGAATAAATGTAAATGTAATCACCAACGGTCGCTGTCACTCGTTGCTGGACGTCGCCCGCTCTCATTGAAAATAAACCGTCTCCGGTCGTTTTTTGTCGCTCTATGAGTGAAAGTAACGTAACTTTTGAGAACGTATGGCGCATTATGAAGCGCAAAACAAGATAACGAAGTCCCCGTATAGTCGCGCAGCTGACGAAATACATGATGGATAAAAATTCCGTTCACTAAATGTAACCAACTGGTGTCTTCACTCATCGTCCAAACACTTAAGTGTTAATAAAAGAAAATACTCGCTAAACACGGCGCTAAACGATCGACCGTCCCAACTTTTTTTGGACTATGTTGCACTCAACAGATTTGAAATGAGGTTTTTGTAAGGAAACCTTATGGTGGTAGGTGGATTTTGCTTCGAGATAAAGCCACATGAGATACCTGATCAGTCCTCTCCAAAGATTAGAGCGGATGTCTTCCTGATGTGTGTTACATTAACGCCGTGCGTGCCTTCAGACTGATTAAAGGGACAACGCTGACTGAAACAAATGAATGGCTTGAAGATAACTTGGAAAAGTGGAACAGTATGTGTAGGCCTGTTACCCCCGGATCGTCCCGCCTGTCCTCACCCCGTAACCCAAACCACCGCCCTCACACACACCCCGCCCCCTCCGCCCCCCTTCCCCCGCTTCTTTTGTGATCAGTCATCCTGTAAAAGCCTTGATCTTTATCTTGCAGTTAACAGACAGGTCACTGCTCGAGCCATATCCTGAACACACACACACACACACACACACACACTGACCTCAATAACCACTGGTTTCCTACACAATACACCCTCACTACTGCAATCATACACACTCTGTGTACACAACACTGCCTGTAGTGTCCGCTCACCTCTCGGCTTATTCATGTCTGTTGGTGTTTAAAGGTTACTCGCTGCTTATTGCAGGCTCACACAATGAGCTGGTCTTCTCAGTGAGGTGAAGATGGCTTTGAGATGAACGATTCGTGTTTTCACCACTGGGTTAGACACACACACACACACACACACACACTCTGAGATGTTTTAAAGAGTTCCTGAGAAAACAAAAGAATTATTGATGTGTGTGTGTGTGTGTGTGAGAGAGAGAGAATCTTCAGAACATGTTCACCAGAAGAGAACGTTTGAACAGCATCTAACCAACACATCTCCACAAGTCTTTTAGCCATTGAAGCAGAGCGATGATTCATCTTAACGCAATAGTTCAGCAAGATCCAAGACCTACAGTATTTGTTGTCTGGTATCTGCTCCTTAAAGTTAAAATATTGGCACCCTGGGTTGTATCTGGGAGTGTGGCCAACTATTAAAGTGAACGTTTCCTCTTCTTTATTCTCAGGGAATGTACTGTAAAAAATATTGTTGTGTTTGTGTGTTAGTCCTGCAGGACCAGGATGGAGAAACGTTGGCCTAAACCGTATGACCACGTCTTTGTGACATCACTGAAGAGCCGGATGCGGGTTGAGGAAGGTATTTATGGGTGAGACAGACTTTTATTGCTTGGGTAGATTATTCACGACACGGTTGGGTTTCTGTGTTTAGAGCATCATTACTGGTGAGCTTTAAAATACGGAATAGAACTTGTGCAATAAAATGGTAACATTTCAACCTAGTAGGCTAGGTAAAAACTTTCATATGAGCCGTTACTCACTACTACGAAGTGGGAGGTCACAAACGAGTGATGTTATTGTCGCGTCAGTCCGCATCACATCACATCACATCACACCACACCGTCCTTGCTTATTTTCCCCTAACACCATGCCCTAAAGAGTTGTGTTCCTTACATAATAACAAATAAAGTTTGAACATTGTTTACAAGGGTGATCTATACATGTCTTTGGACTAGGGAGGAAACTGGAGTACCCGGAGGACCCCCCCCCCCGCCCTCATGCAGTGTGGATGTAGTCCTTTGGTGTAGTGCTTTGGTGAAGGAGCGCCTTGTCTATCAGATGTGCATAGTTCGGGTGAGTATCTGTTTGGAGATAAGCGCTGGCAGGTATGTGAGGAATGCATTTTTGCTTTTCCAGTGCTACAAGACAAATCCACAAGCTGCAAGTGAAAGCGCTGTTTACGTGCATCTCTGCATCCTGCGTTTCTCACCGCGACGACGGTAAACAGGTTCTGAATTAGCAAGATTCACCCGTAAGTCAAACACATTTTTTTCTCTCGTCGTGGGCTATTGAATAAGTCTCCTAACTCAGCCCACTCGGAGGAAGAGAGGATGGAAGTGATTGTAGGGGAAGGAGTGGGAAGTAAGGGGGTGAAGGATGTAAGTCTGGAAGAGGGCTGTGAGATTTGGGGACGTAGCTGAAAAGCTGCTCACACACATTGTAGTTTTACACGCGTATGTAGATTAAAAGGCTCGCTAAGACATGTGGCAAGCAGACTCTCGAGCTCTGGGGAAATGATAAAAAAAGAGACGACAGGAATAAGAGAAAAAGAGTTGAGTTTATTTGTAGTTAACTTGGTTGATTATTGGTTTATAAGAGGCACACACTGGGTCAGGACTTTGTGCCAAGATATGTAATACACTGTGAAAATAAGCGCGGTATACATTTCTGTGTAAGTTATACATTCTACAACAATAGCTGATATGTCACCTCCTCCCTCCCCTTACTAATATAAATAAAAAATCATGCTTCATAAAACCTCCAGCATTTATTTTTAATAAAGAATTTATTAATTTTGCAATTTGTAAAATAAATGAGGCACCATGTGGGCCTCCTAGAAATAAAGCCTGCAGCTTCAGTATGTTTTGATTGGATTATATTAGATTATCTCTAATAATCTATGATCAGGGGTACAAGTCAAGCTGCCACTGTTGGGCCCTTGAGCAAGGCCCTTAACCCGCTCTGCTCCAGAAGCGCTGTATCATGACTGAGCCTGTGCTAACATGCTGGGGTATGCAAAGAAAAGAATTTCACTGAGCTGTAATGTACACATGACCAATAAAGTTTAAAGTTTCCTGTCTTCAGAGAGAGAGCGAGAGAGGGAGAGAGAGAGAGAGGGGGAGAGGGACAGAGAGAGAGGGAGGGAGAGGGACAGGGAGGGAGAGGGACAGAGAGAGAGGGAGGGAGAGGGACGGAGAGAGGGAGAGGGACGGAGAGAGGGAGAGGGAGGGAGAGGGACGGAGAGAGAGGGAGGGAGAGGGACTGAGAGAGAGAGGGCGAGAGAGAGAGAGGGAGAGGGAGAGAGAGAGAGAGAGAGAAGGGTGGAATAAAAACACAAGTGACTGACTCCTACAGCTCTTCACAAATGGAGTTAATTAAAGGGACGATTAGTGTGGAAAAGGTCCTGCGTTTGTTTTGGAGATAAAGCCTGATCACGTTGACAGACCTCTGCACTCTGAAACATGCAGACGCACACACGGCCAGAGAAAGTAAAAGAATAATAAAGCCGTACTACCATGGTCTTTATGTTTTTAGCCCGTCTCGATGTTATCTGGCCGCATAGCATTTATTGGCTTTTGGATTTGTAATGTAGATTAAATTAAGCCTGCTCGATTTCTCCTCTCTGTAACATTCTTTATAGGAATGAACCTTAACTATTGCTAATAACTTAGAACTATTGCTTCAGCCAGCCAATATGTGTCGTACCCTAACCCTATTTTCATGCCACTCTCCAAGGACATGGTAGCTCAATGGTTAAGGCTCTGGGTTACTGATTAGAAGGTCAGGGTTCAAACCTCAGAACTGCCAGGCCCTTAACCCAATTCCTTCCTGGGGTGCCATACCATGCACTCTGAACCCAACTTCCTGACAAGCTGGGGTATGTGTAAAAGAACTTCATTGTCCTGTAAATGTGACAAATAAAGGCTTCTCTTGTTTTTTAGATTGCTGCGTCTTAACACACTCGGCGGAAAGCGCCATCTGCCCTCTAGGGCGGCTGTGGCTCAGTCGGTAGAGCGGGTTGTCCACTAATCGTAGGGTTGGTGGTTCGAATCCCGGCCCGGGTGATCCCATGCCGAAGTGTCCTTGGGCAAGGCACTGAACCCTAAGTTGCCCCCGATGGCAAGCTAGCACCTTGCATGCAGCTCTGCTACCATTGGTGTGTGAGTGTGTCTCATTTGTAAGTCGCTTTGGATAAAAGCGTCTGCTAAATGAATAAATGTATGTATGTATGTATGTATGTACATGAGCCCACAGATGCCTGCAATATCCTAGTGTTGCTGTGATTGACAGGGCAGCAAGAGTAATGTCATCCCTCTAACCTTGAGAGCATGGCCAAATTTTGCTGTCTTGACTCTCGTTCGTGAATGGCTGGGGTATCGTTGGGATTCGCACTCACTTTTGGAGTAGTGATGTGAAACTGATGAGAAGCTTCGTCCACTCCAACACCATATTGCTTGTCACATTGGGCAAGACCAAACACCTATAGATATGAGTGGAAATGATCCACTATGCATTCCGTAGGCTTTTCATATTTATAGACACTATTGGGTTCTACACAAAATTCTTCAGCCATATAGATGAATCGATTTGTGATGTTGTTGAAGACGTTCCTGCTGTCACTTGTGTTTAAAGCATGTTAGAACTTCCGAGTTCTTTGGTATCCTGAATGTGAAAACTGGAAATGCTGCTATTTATAAACGCCTTAACAACAGATTAAGACAATACGGCTTGATATCACCGGCTACGTGTGTTGCTCTGTCCTGTTCCTTCCAGGATGGATCAGTTCCAAAGTTCTCTTATTGTTGTGTAGCTGTCATCATCAGAGGAACAACAACTTACTCCAGGTTAATATATGAAAGAAATCATGACATTGGTATCATAAGGGTTCAAGTTGATTGGCATGTAGAGTCTAGTGTACATTTGTACATACGCTGACCTAGATGTATGTTATCAGGCAGTTAAATCATTAAATGGTTTTTAAATCTTTAGAACTGGCGTTAAAACTGTCCAACCCAACCATGGTAATAAAGCTTAGGTGAGATAATCCTTCTTTAACACAAACACATCTCACATTTCTGTGTAACTCTGAGATTAGCATGTCACCAGTTAACGTTGTAGTAGTGCTAGTTATCTGTGTTTGAGATAGCATCATAGTGGATAAAGGTTTGGAGCAGGGTCTGGTTACAGTTCTCAGGAATCCCTCAAGGTTCTACTTTGGGCGCTGCACTGATTACTGATGACAGGAGCCACAGACGGCTGGTCTTAATGTGTTTATTTAGACTGGGACAAAAAGGAGAAAAGGTATGAAGAGTTACAGGCAGGGAGCAAGAGAAATGGGATCGTATTACTTTAAAATCACACTGCAGGGCACACGTTTTCCTTTAGGGGTGGAGTTTTTGCTCTGATGTCTTTTGATTGGCCCGCTAGATACCCCCTCGAATGAACATACCAGACTCTGAGTCCCACACATCCACATTGAGTTTGTGAAGCATGGAATCAGGATCTGTGTGTGAGTGAGTAATGCTTTTGGATAGCTCTGCTTGACAGAGAGAAGCTGTTAGATAGCTGATAATTAAAAAAAAAAAAAAAAATACAAACAAAAAAAACTAATGTATCTGAATTTTTCTGGTAGATATTGACAGAATACTCGAACAATATATTTCTTTTAGCAATTATTCATAACGTATGATAGAAAAAAATATATATATATTTTTAGTCATGATTTGAAATCAATTCTGCATAGTAATTTCACGCTTGCTGTTCAGAATAATCAGAAATGCTACAATTGATCATTTATTTTAAATGATATATATATAATGTTGAACGTATGTTAGATTTAATATAGTCATTTCTCTTTCTATGTCTTTGTAAATGTAGTGTCGTAGCTTGAGACCTACAGAATTAGACAGACGGTTCAAGATAGAGATCACATACTGTATAAAAGTGTAACACTTAGAGTGGCTTATTGGTATTGTTAAACTGAATTTTTGAGTATTTCCTTTCGCGTCTTGGAATGCTTCTCTAAGGACTAGCAATTACAAAGCTCTCACACAGCCATGCTTCAGTTTTGGCTTCTGTTTGTGGCCGGTTTAAATTTCTGCGAGGGTCAGTATCTTGACAATGGTCACATCATTATCCAGTATAATGTCTGGGAGGAACAGCCGGCAGGAACAAGGGTTGGCCGCTTGTTGGACGACCTACGTCAGAAAGGAGAGACTGGATCACTGGAGGACTTCCGGATTGTGGAACATGGTCAGACCCTACCATTCACAGTGGCCAAAAGAGACGGGATGGTGTCAACACTGGGCCAGCTGGACCGGGAGGAGTTGTGTCGTGGAGCTGACCAGTGTGAACTGGCATTTAGTGTTCTTTATAGGAAAGGTGGAGCGGTGGACTTCCTGCGTGTTAGAGTGGAGGTGATGGATCTGAATGACCACAATCCTAGCTTTCCTAACCCAGTGCAGGAGGTGGAGATCTCAGAAACAGTAGGTCTGAGGATGCGTATCCCATTAGACCGTGCTGAGGATCCAGATGCAGGTTCCAATGGCCTGCAGACCTACTCTCTTTCTCCAAGCCATCATTTTGCTCTGGATGTCCGTCCCTCTGGAGGTACCAAACAGCCAGAATTGGTGGTTATTAAAGAACTGGACCGGGAGATGGAATCATCCTTTGAATTAACATTATCGGCTTTGGATAAAGGGAACCCACCCAGGTCTGGCACCACCAAAGTCAAAGTCATAGTTTTGGACTCCAATGACAACAGTCCCGAGTTTGAGAAGAGTGCTCCAATAGTTGACCTTCCTGAAGACACAGTCCAAGGCACAGTAGTCATCAACCTTCATGCTACAGATCCAGACCAGGGTGCGAATGGAGAGGTTGTGTACTCACTCAGTAAACATGCCCCATTAGATGTGCAGAGACTTTTTAGTGTTGATCCTCAAACAGGTGCTGTAGTTTTGCAAGGTCTTTTAGACTTTGAAGAAAAAAGATCCTATGAAGTAGACGTACAAGCAAAGGATCGCGGTCACAATGCTATCCCATCCCACTGCAAGATGCAAGTAAGGGTTCAAGATGTCAACGACAATGCACCTCGGATACACATTACATGGACTCCACCAGATTCCCCTGTGGCAACTGTGTCAGAAGGGGCATCAAATGAGACCTTTCTGGCTCTTGTGATGGTGTCTGATGCTGATTCAGGTCCAAATGGGGAAGTGAAAGTCCAGATACAGCAAGGATCAGGCCCATTCCGTCTCAAGCAAATCCATGGAGACAACTACATAATTGTTACTTATGGTAGCTTAGATCGGGAGCAACAAATGGAGTATAATATTACTCTTCTTGCTCAGGACAGTGGTGTCCCTTCTCTGTCGTGTGTCAGGTATCTGACTGTCCATGTCCTGGATGAAAACGACAATGCACCGATATTTTCCAACACTCTCTACACTGGTGTTTTCCATGAGAATAATGCACCTGGATTTCATGTCTTGACTTTGGAAGCCCATGATGTTGACTTAGACCTTAGTGGACGGGTGTCATACTCAATTAGAGAGTCAAACGAACTTGGGACTCCAACTTCGTCCTTTTCAGTCCACCCAACCAGTGGGTCTGTTATTGCTCAGCAGTCATTAGACTATGAGGAATCACCGACATACTCCTTTATTGTGGAAGCAGTAGATCATGGCTACCCTCCAATGACCAGCAGTGCTACTGTGCTTATTATGATCGAGGATGTTAATGACAACTATCCCATCATCAGAGAACCGCTTCCAAAGAAAGGTATTGCAGAAGTGAGTGTTCCCGTTAATGAAGAAAAGGGGGAGATTGTGACAGAACTGAAGGACAAAGTTCATGGAACCATACATCCACTGAGCAATCATTCTTCCCAATACATGCTTGAAGGTTTTTTGGCCACAACCATATTAGCAAGTGACTCTGACTCTGGTCTCAGTGGAAAACTCCAATTTAAAATAATAGAAGGGAACCCCTCCAGGCTGTTCTGGTTAGATGAAACCACAGGTCAATTATATGTGAACACCACCAATGCTACAGAATTGATTGGCAAAGCATTTAAAGTGGTCATTGCAGTGTCAGACATGGGAACACCCCGACTTGTCACACAGACAACCCTGCAGGTAACATTCATCAATCTTCGTGACCACCTTAAGAACTCTGCTCCTGGACAACAGGCTCAGTTCAGCTTCACAATGCTTTTAGCTATCTGCATTGGGGGAACCTGCTTGCTTTTGCTGCTAGCTGTTGCTTTGGTTACCACATTCTGTCGCCCAGAAAAACGAGACACTCACGCTTACAACTGCAGACAAGCTGAATCTACCTACACTAGTCACCCTCGCAGACCACAGAAACACATCCAGAAAACAGATATCCATCTGGTTCCTATCCTAAGGGGTCGAAAAGATGACCCGCCTGAAGAGGAATCCCAGCCACTCTCATCTGGTTCTCCTCTGCCAGAAGAAGCTCATCCAGAAGGCCAGCTCAGTCTTTCTCCAACACTTGCTCACCTGGTACAAAGTCAAGCTTACTCTGAAAATAATGGCACCCTTCCATTCCCTCAGAGCAAGACACTCAGGAAACCTGGGAGCATAGAATGCCCGCATACCCCAACGACACCCTACCGAACCCTGCGCAAGGCACGAAACCCTTCCTCCTCCTCATCCTTGCACTCACAGACCAACACTCTGAGACGCCAAAAGCCCGAAGAAGTAAATACACCGACTGACTCCCAAGCTGTTGTCTCCAGTCCTTTCACACATACCACATTGAGGAGGATGAAAAACTCAGAAAGAAATGGAAGGCTTGAGGAACAAGACCACAGACAAATACTGAGAAATTTGGTGCGCTTATCCATGGCTGCTCTCGGAGAAAACTCACTTGAGCTAT
>JAFFST010055263.1:213460-224221 GCA_022414735.1 Noturus placidus
ATATATATCTGTGTGTGTGTGTGTGTGTGAGAGAGAGAAAATGCAAGTATCTGTTTTCACATGGCTTTGAACACAGTCAGTCTGTGGTGTCTCATTCTCCCCTCAAGTTGTTTTATTCCTCCTTCCCGTTCACACTAAGAGTAGAAAGGGATACGATGATATAATATAGATGTACACTTTTCTGAGCTGTCACAGGTTGAGAATGCGTATATAATGAAACGATGGTAAAATTTTCTGTTAGGCGATGTTTATTTAGCAGTTAAAGACTCTCTAGTGTCAGAGCTTTGTATAAATCAGGGCCGGGGTTTATAATTATTGAATAATTCCAGTGAAACTACCTGGTCTGTAGAGTTTAAAGAGTTAAATACGATTTATACACCCTCTCAAGTATCTGAAGTCTTGATTAAGTGTGAATAATGCAGTGGCGGATCGTCCATAGGGGCAGGTGGACGACCATGTAGAGTATATCAGCAATCAACAAATGCTGACCTTCATAAAGTTCTCATTGTCAACTCGGTACGTTTTGAACTGCGTTGAAATACTAACTGGATCTTTTGAGTGAACAAAGATTTATGAAAACTGCTCGCTTCTTTAGATGTGCGCTAACATTGGGGCAGGAATCCCGCTATGCTCAGTCTATGAATGTTTTGTGTACGAGCGGGGGAGGGGCACCTCTGATACCTGTTGCATCAAACAGTCGATTTTTGTAAAAATCCATTTCAACGTTGTTGTGATTGTTCCTTCCGAAAATGCTTGGCTTTACAGTGGCTTTTTTCTAAATTTGCGGAGTTTCTCTGTACTATTTTTTTTGTTCGTTTGTTGCGTAAAAGTACTTGAATTGGCGAAATTGCACCTGTACGAAATAGTTTTGTCTTTCACAGTGAGGTTTGTTGGTAAACGAGATCTTTTAGCTGTCCTCGAGTTGACTCGAAGAGGGCTTTGACAGAACGCGTGCTGCGATGTTTATGGAGATGTTGGAGATCCTGGTCCTTTCTGCTCTCCGGACCTGCATGATCGGTCTCGGAGGTCCTACTTCTGGATGGAGCTCTCATCTAGTCCAAATCCAGACTGCTGGGACAAAGGCTTTTCAAAGCCAAACAGATTACATATAGATCAATAACTATCTCTTTAATAATATCTGTTGTGACCCAGATGAGGACGGGTTCCCTTCTGAGTCTGGTTCCTCTCAAGGTTTCTTCCTCTTAAACATCTTAGGGAGTTTTTCCTTGCCATTGTCTCCACTCAGTGTCTTGCTCAGTTGGGATAATTTCTCACTTTTACTGTGTGTGTACTGTGTTTATATTCCTGTAAAGCTGCTTTGAGACAATGTCTATTGTAAAAAGCGCTACACAAATAAAATTGAACTGTCACACGATAAAAAACTGGGGTGATTTTAGAAAAATTGCACGCTCCTCTGAATATTTTGGCGTTTTCTTGATTTTGCGTTCATTTCTGTCGTAGTTTAATCTAGACTGATATCTAGCCAGCTACGTAACTAGCTGTGTTGTGTCTTTAGAGTGCAATTATCAGGAACAAGAATGCTTGAAAATTGCTTATAAAATCATAACATCTGATTAAATCCGATAAAGCCGTGATAGGAAAAAATTGTGTACTGGAAGACTTTTTTTTGTGAGTACTAGGGACCACACCCATTGTTGACTCTTGACCGACAATTACTCTAAAATTCACTCGATAGTACCCTATAAGATAAGTCAAGTGTGACTTCTAGCCAGAAGCTAAATTTCGTATGTTGTCCTGCCCCACCAAAGTCTACCCTGCTTGTTGATACGTTAACATGTGAGTTTGATTGTAAGCAACTGCTGCACAGACTCCTGGAACCGGAAGCCTCGTGGTGCGGTGCTCGTTTGGCTGTGGTCAGGCTTTGTAGGTGATTTAAGAGCAGTGTCTGGTTTGAATCAGAGTATAATTGGGTTTTGAGAGATTAATGCGATCCCTACAGTTTCCCCCTGTAATTATTTTTAACAAGCAGAGAAAGAGTGATCTAGAGAAAGCATTAGACGCTTGTATATAAGAAGGATTTAGGGAACGAGCAGTAGTGTTCGAGTCCGTGTTTGTGTGTTAATAAGCGAGAAAGAACAAAGCAGAAGAGAGCTGGTTCTCCTCGACTGATGTGAGGGAGTGTGTGTGGTTAGAGGTTGTGAGCGTGGGCATTGATGTGGTCCATGTGGGTTTGTTTGATCATGGCCTACCATGTCTGAGCAGATACGCACACAAACACACCATGCCACCAGCAGCAGCTCTTACGGAAAGTCAAGCGTGGTGCTTTAATTTCTCAACTTGCTTTAATATGGAGGCTTCTGATACTGCTCTCGTTTTTGAGGTCCCTCTAAGAATATATATATATATATATAAAGACAGTAGCAGATGAAAGCTGGTCGTTTGAGATTCACACCAGCTGCATGCTTTGCTGATTGGACGTTTGATGATTCACATGTGGTTGAGGAAGACAGGAATCTTGCTCTTCCTCCTATTCAAAAACACACAACAGGAGCCAAAACTAAAATAAACAATGGCAAGCTTAAAGAAAATGATCTTGCTTCATTCATGTAATGTGAAGTGTGTACATGATGCTTTGGGATTGTTTGATATGAACAGGAAATACACACTGAGGTATTTCAGGCGGTTTAGCGTATACATTCTCGAAATTGTGTGTGAGAGCGAGAGACAGAGCGGTTTGAAAAAAGCTGGTAGTGATTATATTAGCTAGGTTTTTAAGTCTGTAGGTGTCCTTAGGTCATGGTCTTCATTAGTCCAGCAAAGAGGAAACAGGCTAGCAAAATCCTGCTGTCTGTTCTGAAAGCAAGGTCAAAACACAGCTTGCCGAAAGTAACCCATCGCTGTTTCTCTGTTTGTTTATTCCAGTAATTTACTGACCAATTAGAGCTCAATCGGCCAACACAAGGACCCCTGCAGTCTGCGTCTTGTTAGCGGTTTTATGTGACGAATAAGGATAAAATATAGACCTTTAAAAAAAAAAGACACAGGAAACTGGTTCTTTATTGCGGCTTTTTTTTTTTTGCCGTAAGATATGAAGTCCCAACCGTGAACATTCTCTCAGAATTGTAACACTAATGCAGAGGAATCAGTAGCTGATTAGAAATAAAGAAAAATGCTGGCCCTCTTCGTTTCCTCCCACCCTGTTATTCCTTCACGTTTACTCGTTTGTTTTCCAAGGCGGACGAGCATGAACATTTGAATTTGCGTCTTTAAAACATTTCCCAATCCACATATACTGTAGGCTTTGAAGTGGAAGTGCACACATTCCACATTGATATAGCTCATGATACATGTTCAACCACAGCAAAAAAAAAAAACAAGTCTGAGATTTCAGTCTAAAGTCTGATGCACGTTTCTCTTTCTCTTCTCCAGACGATGTGTTCTCGGACATCCCTGACCCGGCGTGGATAGCTCGGCTGTCCCTTCCTCTGACCAGCGACTACCACGACAACCTTTATGTCCCCGATGGGTTACCACCCTCAGAAGATCAGAGCTTCACTGTAGCTAGCCCGAATGACTCCGCATCCTTCTCCACCTTTGGTAAGGCCCCAGAGAACACTGGGCCTTTAGGAGGTGAAACTCTGCTTTCGGAAGTAAGCACGCTGTTCGAGATGCTAATGACGCAGAAGGCCGACGCTCAGCCACGGTCAGACATTCTCTACAGACTTTCTGCAGCTTATCGCCGCTCCCTCGGCCTCGACGGCCAGCAAGGCCCGGACGAAAAATCTCCTATAATATGTTGCGCCACTCCAAATCGTTACTGATGTTCACGTGCCATGTGAACCCATGCGAACACTTACCCTTTCCTTCTATCTCAAACTGCTGTCGGTTTTAAGCAACGTTGTCATATAGTCATCTGTCTCTCGAGGAGGTCTGTCTGGGACAGGCCAGCTAAGGCAAAACACATACATCTGCTTCATATTCCCTGGCCGAAACACGTTCATGTACTGTTTTGCATCAGACTGAAACTGTGATAATGAGACAAGGAGGCAGTTTTTCCCCCTCTCCTTCAGGCTGTAAACTGAATTACTGGTGCTTTCCTTACAAAGTAGTTTATGAGATCTATGGCTTTGTATGGGTTCAGAGAAGGAAACAACTCTTTGTCTTCTTTTAAGACTAAACACCAACAGAACAAATCCTGTCTCACCAGAGGAATGTGTGAAATGTTCTACCACAATGGACTATAAGCAGTCTCGCTTCCTCTGCCGTAGTCAAACTCCTGATTATTGTTTCCTGCTTCTCTTTTGTACATAATATACTACGCAAAAAGTCAGTATTTGGATTTTTGAAGATCAGAAATAACAGTCGGCAGACAGACTTAATTTTTTGTGTATTTTTTGGTTTCCCAAACACACACACACACACACAAGGCATCTAGTTGCTATCGATTTACGGCGACTCGTTTATAGCGACCCCTTCCTCCATGTTCCAAACATAATGAAGTACAACTAAATGAATCAAAAACATCAAAGACGCAAAACCTAGCGCGCAGTCGGTGTTGAAAGTTATTGACCTTGGAACACTAGATATAGATTTCATTTCCATACACATTATTAGGAATTACATGTGCATGTGTTTGTTTTTAAGGGGCTTTTTTTAAAACATGTGAATAACTGAGCACTTTGTATATATAAATCTTTTTGGTATACTTTTTGAATGAAATAAACAGTACCGAAACATTTCAAGTCTTTCAAATGTGCCGAAGTCCATTAAACGGGTCACACGGTGAATAAAAATACAAATATAAAGCACACGGTTCCTAGGGAGAAGAAAGGTCCAAAGGGTATATAGTGGCTACTGTTTGTAACCAATATTTTGGACAGAAAACACACACACACACACACACACACACACACCTAGTGGTACAGTAATGGCCTTGTGCTCATAAGACTGGTCACAGTAACACTGGACACAAAGAAGGAGTACATTATAGATGGGTCACCAATCCATCACATGGCACCATGCACACACATTCAGACCTAGTGGAAAATTTGAGTAACCAATCCACCTACTGGGCGGCTGTGGCTCAGTCGGTAGTGCGGGTTGTCCACTAATCGTAGGGTTGGTGGTTGGAATCCCGGCCCGGGTGATCCCATGCCGAAGTGTCCTTGGGCAAGACACTGAACCTTAAGTTGCCCCCGATTTCAAGCTAGCACCTTGCATGCAGCTCTGCTACCATTGGTGTGTGACTGTGTCTCATTTGTAAGTCGCTTTGGATAAAAGCGTCTGCTAAATGAATCAATGTAAATGTACTGGCATTTTTGGAGGAAACCAGAGAACCTAGAGGAAACCCACATGGACATCTAACCAAGGCTCCTGGAGCTGTTATCCTCCAACACTAGCCACTACACCACTGTCCCCTCATTAGAAGCAAGTCAGTAACGTTCTACTGGAAAGAGTAAAGTAATAACTACATGCATTTCTTTCGAGATTTGCTTTTGTCCATATGCCAGCTGATCTCTACCATGTCTTTAATCTGTTGGCACACAATGTAGTCATGTGACCTGGTACGGATGTACTCAGATGTACAAATGTCTACAAATTTGGTGGTGACTCTAAACAGCGAGACTGTGATTAGTCTCGATATACTGCTCACTCGCTAGTGCGCTAGCTTTGTCCGCACTGGAAGCTTGTTCACATCCTGAGTTCCTGCGCTCTGGGTTGCACAATGGCCCCAACATGGTCAAGCTCTTTCCTGAGTAACTCCACTCCTCCACTGTTGTGGTTGTTGAACTCCAACCTTGTGGGAATAGTACGATAGATTCTTTCACAAGCAAGTTGGTCTTTTTTGAGTGAAATATAGTGAACAAGTTGGCATTGTCACCGCCAAGTCCTCCGACTCCCGTTCCTTATGCACTTGTATTTGGGTCATGCCGTCTGCCAACTCCTCTACTCTGCATTCCAACTTATGAAGGTGCTCACTCCTTCTGTTCCAGGTAGCTGAGCAGCTGAACCTTCTGCACTTCTGAACTCGCTTTCGTAGGCTTTTGAAACCCTCTTCATATCTCCATAAAAATGTAGCTGGTCTGAACTGGGACGCGTTGCAATGAGCATTGCGACGAAGCCGGTTTTTACTAAAATTCTCAATATAAATGTCAAAATGTATAAATTGCCCAAAATAAGCAAGCCAGACGCGAGCATGGCAAGGAAAATCTCACTGAGACGACATGAGGAAGGAACCTTGAGAGGAACTAGATTCGTGTAAACTCCTATGAGCAACTTATGATATTTATACAATTCAGATTTGTTTGTAAAGGATAAAGACACGTTGGATTTATTTATACTTGGACGCGTCTGAGACCTCTTCTACATCTGCTCGTTTTATTTGCTCACAGACGTTTGACGAACAGGAATGGAATAATGGAATAATGAGTCCCTGAACAAAAGCGGGGTCGAAAATTAAAAGTAACAGTTAGTATCTGGTGGCCGACAGTGCATCTCATCCTCATGGATTGCACCAGATCGGTCAGTTCTTGCTGTGAGATGATCCCTCACTCTTCCACCAAGTTCTCGATGATGTCTGGAGGGACACACACGCTTGCATGTAATTTCCCACTGCGAGGACGATCAGCTGTCCTTCCTGTCTGCCTGTAGCACCGTCTTATGTGACGCCTACCAATGTATTGTCACAATTAAGTTGTTTTGTGTATTGGCCTGTATAAGAGGCACAATTTGAATGTCTTTTTGCAATGGATTTGAGTAGTATATTTGAGAGTGTAATTGCTTGATTATCTCACAAGAGGAAGTGTTCGTTTATGTGAGCGCTAGTGGGGCTGCGCTCACATAAACTAACACTAGATGTTGTTTGTGCTGCAGGCCAAAAATTGGTTCTAAGCTAACTTCAGGGAAGCCTGAATCATTGCCATAACATGGCTGAACGAGACTGTACAAGACTCTGAGGTGAGCTTGGACAACTTTTATGTCACCAGATTGGACAGGACAAGGAATGTGGGCAATGAATGGCGTGGGACTTCAACTTCAATGTATATTCATTCCACTAAGCACCATCAAGCTAACAGCTGAGCTACTGTAGCTACTTCTATCATTACTGATAGAAATCTCAGTGCAAGCAGGTGAAATACCCTAAAGCCCCTGTCTTTTTAATGAGGAGTCATTTTAATAACTGTCACTTCTTTCATCATTTAAACAAAATACTGCTTCCATGTTCGATAAATCATTATTAGTCCTTTACTATACACATAGCCACTGTTTTTCCATTGCTGGATCTCTGCGACACAAACAGATGCTGAAGAGACAAATCAACCACCCAGTGCCATCTAGTGGTCAGAGGAAGGCATTGCATGTGTACCAGTTTTGCCTGCACTGACTGGATTTCTGATTTTTTTTTTCTTTGTTATTTTCTCGCCATCTCGACATAACAAACGTTGTCTTCTCGTTATCTCGTTATGTTTTCCTGTGCACTTGACGTCAATCATCCAGAAGTCAATGGGGGTTTTGAATGGTTAAATGCCTAATATTAGGTCTGTGGTCTTAACACAAGCGCAATATATGTTCACGTTTTATACTATGCCATAAAATACCTCAGTAATACCCGAACAGGTTTTTAAATAATAAAAATAAATAAATAACAAAGCTTTTACGTGTCTTGAAAAAGACGGTTGCTAACAAGTGGCTAAATGGGACTACAGAGGCTGTCGCGGACATTACACGTCATCACACCGAACAGGAAATCCCCTGTCATTCTCGCGCTTTCGGAACTCAATTTATCGATTTATAGTATTTTCAATTATTAGTATTTATAATAGTATAATAGTATTTTCAATAGTATTTTAAATAAGTATTTTTAATTGTATTTGTGTTTTCGTTTTTTAAATAAAGATTGAAAGAGTTACCGGAAGTGTAGTGGTGGTGACGTCAAAGTCATGCGACCGTGGTGTAGCTCGTTTATAGCTTAAGGTTAGCTTTTTACTTCTAGCGTGTATCTAGGCTTCACAATCTTATGAATCTTATCTTAATGAACGAAACGTGTAAGAATCATAAAGTTTTGTTGGTCACAGAGTTTATTCTCTGCAATAATCCAAAAGCTAATGGAAAAATCCTATTGGCTTTTTGTCAATGGGAACCAGGGTGATGCTAACTTCTGGGGTCGCCTACAAAAAACGTCACCACATTAGTCCCGGACACTTGAGAAGGGGACACATACCCTTCTCGCTTAATGTGGATACGATAATACTATTATTTAATAATATCTAATAATAATAATAGTAATAATAATAAACTTTATTTTATAGAGCGCCTTTAAAAGCAGCTTCTCAAAGCGCTGTACATAAAATCACAGTCCACAGAAAAATACAACAATAAAAGTTAATAAGAACAAAAACAACAACATTAATAATAAAAATAACTATAAAATAATAATAATAATTAAAAAAAGGACAGCAGCAGTCGATTGCGAGTTTAAAAAAAGTATGTCTTGAGAAGAGCTTTAAAAATGGCAAGAATCTGGGCTTCCCTGAGTTCAGGAGGAAGAGAGTTCCAAAGTGAATGTGCATAGACAGAGAAAGCCCGGTCACCCATAGATTTCAGGTGCGTTTGGGGAACAGTTAACAGATTACGCTGTGAGGAGCGCAGTCTGCGATTTGAGGTGTAAGGGATTAATAAGCCAGATAAGTATTGCGGAGACAAGCCATGCAATACCTTGTATGTCAACATCATGATCTTGAAATCGACACGGAACCTAAGCCAGTGTAAGGACTTAAAGGAGTGTAAGGAGATAAAGTTCATCTATACAGTGGGGAATAATTACATTTATGATGGAAAAGATGCCAACGTGAATGTAACACCAGTCCCATTCACAAAGCGGGAGATTTTCTATATAAAATAGAGAGAATGAGACAGCGAGAGAATGAGATAGGGATAGATAGAGCGAGACAATGAGACAGGGATAGGGAGAGCGAGAGAATGAGACAGGGATAGAGAGTGAGAGAGAGAATGAGATAGGGATAGAGTGTGAGAGAGAGAGAATGAGATGGGGATAGAGAGAGAGAGAATGAGATAGGGATAGAGAGAGTGAGAGAGAGATAGGGAGAGAGAATGAGAGAGGGATAGAGTGAGAGAGAGAATGAGATAGGGATAGAGTGAGAGAGAGAGAGAATGAGATAGGGATAGAGAGAGTGAGAGAGATAGAGAGAGAGAGAATGAGATAGGGATAGAGTGAGAGAGAGAATGAGAGGGATAGATTGAGAGGGAGAATGAGATAGGGATAGAGTGAGAGAGAGAGAATGAGATAGGGATAGAGAGAGAGAGTGAGAGAGAGAGAGATCGAGATAGGGATAGAGAGAGTGAGAGAGAGAATGAGATAGGGATAGAGTGAGAGAGAGAGTAGAGAGAGAATGAGATAGGGGAGAGAGAGAGAGAGAGAGAATGAGATAGGGATAGAGTGAGAGAAAGAGAGAGAGAGAGAGAGAGAGAGAATGAGATAGGGATAGAGAGAGTGAGAGAGAGAGAGAATGGGATAGAGAGAGTGAGAGAGAGAATGAGATAGGGATAGAGAGAGTGAGGTAATGGGGCTTTTCTTTTACAGAGATAGTGGCGTACAATGATGTGAATACTTGTCGTTTTTAAACCATGTCCAAGATGTATTTATTGATTTGCTACACGGTTTGACCAGTTTAACATTTTAATGCATTTACATTAATATTTGCATAGTTCCATCTCTGTGTAGCCCAAGGTCATATAATAACGTCATCATTGTGGATTTTGCCATTTTAAATGTTCACACTGAACGCTTCAGGCACTTCTTTTTCTTCATGTTTACTTGATTATAAACATCACTGAAGAGGCTGTGAGCGCTTGTGAACATGATGTGCTACAGCCTTGGATTTCCTGCTAGCTATTCAGGTAACAGAATGATTTGTGCTGGTATGAGTGAATCAGGAACAGCAGAGTCATATATGTGTATATACACACACACACACACACACACACTCACACACAGTACATCCGGAAAGTATTCACAACGCTTCACTTTCCCCACATTTTGTTATGTTACAGCTTTATTCCAAAATGGATTAAATTCATTATTTTCCTCAAAATACTACAAACAATTCCCCATAATGACAACATGAAAGAAGTTTGTTTGAAAATTTTATTAAAAATAAAAAACAAAAAAAAAGCACATGTACATAAGTATTTACAGCCTTGATTATGATTATGAATGAATCAGGCACAGTAGAGTCATTGGTGTTATTAAACACAGTGTATTTCTTTCCAGTGATTGATGGATGGATTAGAGATGGATCAGAGATGAACAAATTATATTCAATGGTCTCGTTGTGTTGTTGTCCTGTATGTTGCCTCCATTTGTTTGTTGTATTCATGCTATTTTTGGCTTTAGGTGCACACTATTCTAGCATAAGTATTTCATTGTTTTTGTGTACTCTGTATTCTGAAAACACACGACAATAATGCTCACTTGAACTTGAACTTGATCTTGAATTCGGATTAAGCCAACTGATCCATGTACGTTTTGTTTGAAGAGAAAATCCATTCAAATAGTATGAATCGGTTTGTTTAGATTACTCCAATGACGAGCAGGGCACGAAAGCAGCTCAGACTTGTTTATGTATCCTAGATCTTCTGTTTTTATGGATTCTTTCCTTGAGAGGAACTGATTTGTAAGATAATGTAATCAAATGTTTCCGGTAATTCTCCTGCATTGTGATTTGAATATATTTCTAAAAGTGATCTTCTAAATACAGGGGTGCTGGAAAGTTTGTGGAC
>JAFFST010055264.1:16737-19237 GCA_022414735.1 Noturus placidus
TGTACTGTGTTTGTATTCCTGTAAAGCTGCTTTGAGACAATGTCTGTTGTAAAAAGCGCTATACAAATAAAATTGAATTGAATTGAATTGTCCATTAATTGTAGGTTTGGAGGTTCGATTCCCGGTCCACATGACTCTACATGACTCCACATGACTCCACGTGACTCCACATGACTCCATGAGACTCCACATGACTCCACGTGACTCCACATGACTCCACATCCCGAAATGTCCTTGGGCAAGACACTGAACCCCAAGTTACTCCCGATGGCCTTGCATGGTAACTCTGCTACCATTGGTGTGTGTGTGTGTGTGTGTGTGTGTGTGTGTGTGTGTGTGTGTGTGAATGGGTGAAAAGCGTAAGTGTAAAGTGCTTTGGATAAAAGCGCTATATAAGTGCGCCATTTACCATGGTGAGGAAGATGAGGATGATGAAGGTGGTGAGGATGATGAAAGTGATGAGGGTGATGAACGTGATGAAGGTGATGAGAATGATGAAGGTGATCAGGATGATGAAGATGATAAGGGTGATGAAGTTGGTGAGGAAGATGAAGGTGATGAGGATGATGAAGGTGATGAAGGTGATGAGGATGATGAAGGTGATGAGGGTGATGAGGATGATGAAGGTAATGAGGGTGATGAAGTTATTTGTGAGAGAGTGGCATGTTTATACTGAATTATGATTTTAATAATATAAAATTAGCTATCAAACTCACACGGATCATAAATTCCAGGAGGCGGGGCTTTGTGTGCATGGAGGAATAGATGGGAAGTGAGGTCATTAAGTAAACAAATGCCTCTTCAAAACAGTTTTTGATCCATGCTAACATGTCTGAGCGTGATTTGAGCAGAACTTTGTGGTGGTGTCTCACCGCTGTCGCTGTTGTCGTCCACCAGGATGATCTCCTTCAGCAGGTGACCAGGTGTGTGATTGACAACGCTGTGTACGGAGCGCAGGATCACCGACAGAGCTTCATTCACGAAGATGAATACCACTGAGATCTGCGGCAGGTCGTCAGGGTACGTCAGCTGTTTACACCTGCACACACACACGTATTCACACTGAGCAGAGGAACGGCAGAGGAACATACGGTACGAGAGAGAGAGATGTTTAATGAACTGTTTTATTTTTATCACAGAGATATATGTTTACATCTGAACGAGAGAATAAATAGATGTTGGTACGTTGCTGTGGTGTAAGAGGAATAAAGTGCTCACAGACCAAAATAATCAGCTTCAGGGTGATAACAGAGTGAAAACTCCACCTCATCTCATCACACCACCCTGTTGTTGATTATTGTCCTATAACAGCACAACACACTCAGAACACACTCTTCTGGATGTCTTGACAAATACTAAAGGTCTTTGAAGTCTTTAAAGTGCACCTGTTATGATTTTGAAACGTGCCTAATTTTGCTTTAATGCTCTCATGCGACAGATTTACTTGCATCCGAGTTCCAAAAACAGTTTACCGTGCTCATAATTTAAACTGCAGCGTTCCCTTTTCCCCCCAGTGTCACAAACGACTCCTTCAATGATCCGCTCTGAACTCCTCCTTTCAGAGAGTATAGTCTGCTCTGATTGGTCAGACGTCCCAGTGTGTTGTGATTGGTCTACCGCTGTCAGTGTGTATCGAAAAGGAAACGCCCACTACCGTAACCGTTTCAGCTCCGACTGTCAGCGAGCAGGTGATATACCGGAGGCGGGGCTTTCTGTTATGAGCCTACGCAGATTAAAAACAGGAAGTAAAGTCTGGAATCACTAACGACTCGTTCCAGCTGTTCAGAAAAGGGCCGATAACTCTTCGATTTGTCAAACTTTGCGGATGTTTTTACATTCACAAACAGCTACGTATATAACACACTACATCAAACGTAATATATGAACAACCATAATTACGTAGGTGTGGTTTAAATAAACACATGTATACAGCATGTTTGTGGAGGCAGGGACCTTTAATCCTCTATTTTTCTCTAATTGCTGGTCAGTAAACAAATGTCTTTTTTTTAATTTGTGAAGATTAAAGAGGGTAAATGAGGCTGTAGGTCCTGTTAGTGTTTAGCTAATTAAAGGAATAAAATGGAGACGGTGTTTCAGTGTACAGAGTGTTCTGGAGTGAAATACGGCGAATACAGAAGAACAGAACAGAGATGATAAGCTTGGTGATGAACGAGGCTTCTTTATCTCAGTCCCACACTAACTTTCATTTATCAACAGCAGCGTGAAAAGAAAGACGACGGCAAAATAACGGGGGAAAGAACCGGTAACGGTAAATAAACTTCCTCTACAGTCTGCTGCTTTATAGTAACACACAATAACGCCATCACACCGGGATTTCACCAATTACCAAACTCTCAGATTCCGTTCGGATTCGGAAAAGGGATTTAACATTATAACAAATTTCACCATTTCTGGTGTAAGGAGCGTAATAATTTCACCAGCTGTGCAGACTCAGATCTGATTATCCACTCCTGGGAATTCTAAACATTTAAAATGCAAT
>JAFFST010055264.1:24237-31652 GCA_022414735.1 Noturus placidus
CCAGCCCTAGGGGTGTGAGGAAAACATGATAAACACTAAGCCACCATGCTTATAATATGATTATAATAATAATAAAAATGGTAAATGGTAAATAGCGCACTTATATAGCGCTTTTATCCAAAGCGCTTTACACTGTGTCTCATTCACACACACACTCACACACACACACACACACACCACTGGTAGCAGAGCTGCCATGCAAGGTGCTAACTAGCAATCAGGAGCAACTTGGGGTTCAGTGTTTTGCCCAAGGACACTTCGGCATGTGGAGTCATGTGGTCCGGGAATCGAACCGGCAACCCTACAATTAGTGCACAACCTGCTCTACCACCTGATCCACAGCCAATATTTATATGGTGCCTTTTCCAGCCATGCTGGACTAAATTTCTTATCATAAAATAATGATAAACCATGGTTTACAGCTAAACTCAGAAAGCTTCATCATGCCAAAGACGATGCTTACAGAAGTGGGATAAAGTCTTGTACAACAAGGCCAGGAACACACTAACAAAGGAGATCAGTTTTTGGCCACCGATCCTATGTCTTTGTGGAGAAGCTTGAGAAACATCACCAAGTACAAGACACAATCACCCCGCTATGTTGAGACTCAGCAATTGGCTGACAAACCAAATGTGAATGTGAATGTGTACACTATGTTTGCAAAGCCCGGTCTCACACCCCTCCCTCACTCTGATCTAAACTTCACGCAGCCATCAACACCTCCAGCAGCCCCCCCTTCTCCCACCTCCTAATACTCAACCTGCACCTCTTGTCTGTGAGGAAGACGTGGGCCGTGTTTTTAAAAAACAGATGGGGTTTCACCTGCCTGTCTGAAAGCTTGTGCTGACGAGTTGGCCCCCATCTTCACACAGATCTTCAACACATTACTGGAGCAGTGTGAAGTTCCCAACTGCTTCCTGCTTCAAATGCTCCACTATCATTCCGGTCCCGAAAAAAACAATATCAATGGTCTGAATGACTACAGACCTGTTGCCCTCACGTCTGTGGTCATGAAGTCATTTGAGAGACTGGTATTGGCCCACCTGACGGACATCCCTGGACCACCCCTGCTGGACCCACCTTCAGTTTGCTTACAGAGCAAACAGGTCTATGTATGATACAGTCAACATGGGACTGCATTATATCCTGCAACACCTCGACAGACCAGGGACATATGCAAGTATCCTATTCGTGGACTTTAGTTTGGCTTTCAATATCATCATGCCTGAACTGCTCTCAAACAAACTGACCCAACTCAGTTCCCACCCCTCTCTGTCAGTGGATCACCGGCTTCGTGACAGACAGACAACAGCGAGTGAGACTGGGAAACTCACATCTGGGACCCGCACTGTCAGCATTGGTGCTCCTCAAGGATGTGTTCTGTCTCCTCTGCTCTTCTCCCTGTATACAAACGACTGCACTGCTAAGGACCCCTCTGTTAAACTCCTGAATTGTTCAGATCACACCACAGTCATTGGCCTGATCTGCGACGGTAACGAGTCTGAAAACAGATATGAGGTTGGACGGCTGGCTGCCTGGTGCATTCACAACAACGTTGAGCTAAACACGCTCAAAACAGTGGTGCTGACAGTAGACTTCAGAAGGAACCCCCTTGCACTCCCCCACTCACCATCATGAACAGTACTGTGTCGGCAGTGGAGTCACTCAGGTTCCTGGGCACTACCATCTCTCAGGACCTGAAGTGGGACGCTCACATAGACTCCATTTTGAAAAAGGCCCAGCAGAGGTTATACTTCCTTCACCAGCTGAGGAAGGTCAACCTGCCACAGGATCTGTTGATAGAGTTTTACTCAGCTGTCACTGAGTCTGTCCTGTGTGTGTCTGTAACTGTCTAGTTTGGTTCAGCTGCCAAATCGCACAGAAGGAAACTACAACAGACAGTCAGGACTGCTGAGAAAATTATCAGTGCCCCCTTGCCCAACCTCCATGAACTCTACACCTCCAGAGTGAGAAAAAGTGCTTAGATCATCACTTTGAACCCCTCGCACCCAGCCCACTTTCTCTTTAAACTATTACCCTCTGGTCGGTGCTACAGAGCACTGAGCACCAGAACATCCAGACACAAGACCAGCTTTTTCCCTCAGGCAGTCTCCAACTGAACGATTCAAACTGCCAACAGGGTCGCTTCATTGTCCACTTAATACAATAGTAATTTAATCCTTTTAAATAATTATGATATTATATAACATACACAGCACATTCTATACTTCCATTTGCAAATAACTGTACATCTTTAAACAGCGCATTTGTACACAAGTAATCTGCATTGTATTATATTTCATTTGATGGCTTAACTTTGTTATCTTTATATATTGTGTGATATTCCATTTTTTCCACTTTGCACTGGAAGCTCCTGTTGCCAAGACAAATTCCTCATGTGTGTAAACACACTTGGCAATCAATCTCTTTCATTCATTCTCAGGCATTGCTTCGTCTTCACCGTAACGTCTACACACTCCAGGAGAGTGACACAACCACTGTTCCAACAACTTTCAATAGAAAGTCTCTAAATGTCGTTGCTGTATGATGTATGATGTCATCCACTAATTAGCATATTTATTACATCATCACGTCGTATTTGAATTCCCAATAAAGTTGTTCTTATTTGTGTATATTTCTGTTTCTCTCGTCAGACAACGGAACGAGTATGAAATAGTGACTGAAGCGTGTTCACCAGCAGTCACTTCCAAACTGTTCTTAACACAAGTTATCAAAGGAACTCGGATAGTCAGAACCGCTCTCCCATGACGGGCAAATACGTGAAATGATAAATCGTTATGGCTCCTGTGATTGCTTATGTAACATCTGTAGTGCGTCTCTGAATGTGCGGCTCGCCGAGTCTGGCTGCTTGGCTCCTGAAAATACTGTTTGCAGCTAAATTTATTATCATTATCACTATTATCATTGGTGTTGTTGTTGTTGTTTTTCTTGTTGTCGTCGTTAATAAATATGAAAGGTCATCATGACTCACTACACCACATGGATTTATGATGAACTGTGACACTTTCATTACAGTATAATGAATCTGAAGTCCAGGCGGAATTACTGTGCTCCAGCAGAGCTTTATGAGGGATGAGTGAATGTTAGATACGGGTACTTGTATCTCTAAATCACCTGAACCACTCACATGTGAGGATTTATAACCGTTCATAAATATTAAAGCTGCTTTAAGGTCATTATGAGAATACCTGAACGGGACTACATTTTTAATAAATATTTAAAGAGCTTTAAGATCATTTTCAGGACTTTGTTCAGGGCTTTATAAATATTATACTCATTAATAAATATTATAATCATTATGAGTTAGAGCAGGAGAGCAGCACACCTCTCAACACAGGGGAGTATTATTATAATAAAGGTATGTTTACTGTAAAACAATCACACGTGTGTTATAAGATGTTTATTAAAATAAGATTACATCCTGATTGTTCAGAAGGTGTTTTCTATAACAGTAGCTCAAGCACGACCTTCAACAAGGAAGAAAACCCCCAAAATTTCCCCTCAATTCAGAATTCCTACTCTGGACCTCAGCAAGTAACAGAGTTCAGCAAGTGACATCAAATCAAAATGGCTGCTCACTGCATCAGCCAGCAGTAAACACCGCAGTCAGACCTTTTAATGAGTTACGGCCTATATACAGGACCTGCGTATTAGCTGTAGATCAGAGCGATGAGGTTATATAACATCTTAAACATGACTAATTCAGCCTTTATTCGTGGGTGTGTATGTGTGCGTGTGTGTATGTGTGTGTGTGCGTGAGTGTATGTGTGTGTGCGTGAGTGTATGTGTACATGTGTGCGTGTGTGTGAATGTGTGTGTGTATGTGTGTGTATGAGCATGTGTGTGTGTGTGAATGTGTATGTGTGCGTGTGTGCATGTGTGTGTGAATGTGTGTGTGTGTGTATGTATGTGTGTGTGCGTATGTGTGTGTTTGTGTGAATGCATATGTGTGTGTTTGTGTGAATGTGTGTGTGTGCATGTGCATGTGTATGTGTGTGTGTGTGTGTGTGTGTGTGTGTGTGAACGGTTTGCTCTATGTCGCCCTTGTAGTCTGGAACTGGTGTTGTTTGGGAGCGGGGCTTGGCCGACCGCTTCACACACTCTGCAAGTCCAATTTATGCAAATGTGGTACCACCCTCTTACTGTGGGTAATCTGCACATGCGCATTAGCTCTATTACCTATTATCGGATTAATAAACTTTAAAACAAAGAGGAAAGATGTTCAAAGTTTTGTTCAATTGGGCATGAAAGTTGATATTTGATTATAAGTTAAAATTAACAGAAAAGGCAGGTGTACAAAAAGTGACTGGTAAGTTAAAAGCCTAATTATACTGTTAGAAGGTTAACTTGTTAGCATAAGCCACACATTAATAAGTCAGAACAGATAGTTATCATGTTTTCCAAATAATTAGTTAATTAATTAATAATTAGTTCAAAAAAGTCCTAACAGTAGTTAAAGTTTCAGTCTTTACATTTTCGCACAGCGAAATTATGCTTTTTTAAAGTCTAAACAGTAAAACGAATCCTTAAATCGGGTTATGGCGGAGTGTAGTTTTTTTTGACTGCACTATCCATCCATCCATCCATCCATCCATCCATCTTCAACCGCTTACTCCTTTTCAGGGTCACGGGGGAACCTGGAGCCTATCCCAGGAAGCATCGGGCACAAGGCGGGGTACACCCTGGACAGGGTGCCAGTCACAGGGCACAATCACATACACACTCACACACACTAATAGTTTGTAAACAACACACAGGAAGTAGGAAACGAACTACATTTCCCATCTGCCTTGGCTGTCACAGGCTAATAACATTAGCTGCTTCCCATTATTTAATGATGGATTCTATAGCTGCAACGAGACCAAATACACCGAAAGGTAAGTTATTTTTATTATCATTTTCAGTTTATAAGTCTGTAAGTTTATTTCCCTGTTTTAAGACTTTATTAATAATTTGTAAACGCTAAAAAAAACCCGCTAAAAAACCCGCTAAAAATCCGCTAAATGCTAGCGGACTTTAATAGGAAGAGTTAGCTCTCACTTAACCAATCTAGCACATTAGTTAATAAAACGAGGCTTATTAAATATTAAATATGCTTCGTTAGTTGTCATGTCATGTGAATGTTTAGTGTTATACCGACTTCTGTAACTAGCTTCCCCACGTAACGGATAATTAGGTTATAAACAGAAGTGTCAGGCTTCCTAATCAGTAATGTATCTGAGCGCTGGGTTGAGTTTAAAACCTCTGAAATCGAGGACAGGGTGTACAGGAGTCTGGACCAAGCCCAGCTCATTAGTTCCAGTTATTAGTTTATTAATCTGTAAAGCTCTGGGAAGGGGTGTGATCTGCTTCCAAGCTGTAACTCCAGCGTGCTCCTTTTAATCTGTGTCTCTAAATCTGGTTCTCTCACTCAGCACTGTCATTATCATGCACAGATATTGGGGAGAATATTCATCATAAAACAGAGGCCAATGCGTATTATAATCATGCACTATTGTAGACTTAGGATGCCTAATTAAATAGTTTGTCACAATGTTTTTCTTTATTTTGTAACAGGCCGTGGAGTCTTCGCTGTAGCTTCATTTTCCAAAGTTGATTTTGCATTAACAGACATTAAAGAAGGAGATGACATTACCTACAATTACGGAGGAACTGACTGGCCTTGGCGTTGCAAGGTATGCAGGGCATCTGCCTCTGTGTTTTCATAATTTAAATATTATTCAAATATAAAAATTGTCATCAGGCAATTTTGCAATTCATTTTTGTCGCACAAATGTTCTGCTTGTGTACTGACAATAAAATTGGTCAAATTATTTTTTATCTAGTCTGCTTCAGCTATTTTACTGCCATATTTAAGCATTAACTACAAAACAATGTGCATGTCTGAATGCACCATAATTATCCCAAAGTATCTAATCCTGAAATCATAAACTTAATTTCTACAGTGAAATAATTGTTTTTCTTGTATTGAACAGCATATTTGCTGTTGCATATTTGCATACTGTCCTTTATTTCAAATCTTAACTGTTATATTTACCATACGGAGTCCCCACAAAGCATGTTGTAATCAGGTGTGTGTGTGTGAGAGTCTTGTGATAACTGAATAGATATGTGATTTTAGAACAGTGTCCCCACAGGTCATTTAAACCTGAACTGTGTTAAAGGTCCCCTGAAAGTATGTTTTGGCTGCGATGTGTTAATGCTTAAATATGGCAGTAAATTATCTTTAACTACTAAACAATGTGTTCTGAATGCATCGTAATTATTCCAAAGTCTTACAAGGTATCCCATATCTAAGCCTGAAATCATAAACTTAATTCCTATAGTGAAATAATCATTGTTTTTGTCGTATTGAACAGCATATTTGCTTTCTGTTGCATAGTCCTCTTTCAGATTGCACTAAATTTTCCAAATGTCCATGAAAATTGCCGACTAGTGGTGGCCTTTCTTTGCCCAATTTTATGTACTATTATTGGGCGGCTAACATTCAGAAACTGGTGTTCTGGGTGCAGGCCCCCTCTAATCCATGGTGCCACTTAGAAGCACAGTCTTGTATTTCGACCTCCCTCCCTGCTCTGGTGTTCTCTTCCCTTCCAATAGCCCTTTCACAATACACAGATAATCCTATAGTATGTACCTCCCTGAAAATTTTCTACCAGTTTCGCCGTCATTATAAATCTATCTCGGCCTCAATCGGGGCACCTATATGTAATAACCACCTCTTTCCCCCCTCCTTTATAGACTCCACATTTTCTTTTTGGGAACAGAAGGGTCTGAAACACTTTGAGGATCTTTTCATCAACGATGTGTTTGTGAATTTTTCTGAATTATCCTCGTCATATAGCCTGCCTCCGTCTCACCTTTTCTGTTTCTTTCAAATTAGGCACTGCGTCTCCTCCCTATTCACTAGGTTTCCCTCCTTACCTATAAAGTCTGCATGGGAAGAGGTGTTCAAGCTGAATCCTCGTAAGAGAGGCATTATTTCACAGATATATGCAACGATTTGGTCTCAAGACGATTCTTACAATGTTAAAACCATACCATGCCTGGGTCAAGGAATTGGGTCTGGAGCTTGAGGATGATTACTGTGGCAGAGTGTTGGATAATATACGGACCTCCTGTGCTAGACTTAGTTTCATACAATTTAAAGTGGTCCATGGAGCTCACCTCTCTAGGAGTAAACTGTCTAAAATATATCCCAATGTTCCTGACGTGTGAAAAATGTAAACTTTCACCGTGTAACCTGAGTCATATGTTTGCATTCTGTCCCAAACTAAGAACTCCTTTTTTAGGACCATGTCCAACATTCTTAGAATCAATTTGGAGGTCTGTCCTCTAATTGCCATCTTTGGTGTTTCATCTCAGTGTCAGCCTCTGAACCTTAGACAAGCTAG
>JAFFST010055264.1:107510-120875 GCA_022414735.1 Noturus placidus
GAGACTATCACAGAGCAGGGGCATTTATACTGAGACTTGATTACACACAGGTGGATTCTATTTATGAACATTAGACATTTAGGTCAACATTGGATCATTCAGAGATCCTCACTGAACTTCCGGAAAGAGTTTGCTGCACTGAAAGTAAAGGGGCTGAATAATTTTGCACGCTCAATTTTTCAGTTTTTTATTTGTTGAAAAAGTTTGAAATATCCAATAAATTTGGTTCCACTTCATGATTGTGTCCCACCTGTTGTTGATTCTTCACAAAAAATTACAGTTTTATATCTTTATGTTTGAGGCCTGAAATGTGGCAAAAGGTCGAACAGTTCAAGGGGGCCGAATACTTTCGCAATTCACTGTATGTAATAAACACTGTGTATAGAGTTACTGTTACCATCCTGAGGTTGATTATTTTCCTATTACAGCACATCCCTGAGTGTTTTATTCCTCTTACACCACACAAACACGAAGCATTCCCTATTTCATCAACTTTAAACCATCTAATGCCACCACCAGGCTAACGTTGGCACTGGTTTCTGTCTATAAGTTTGCAGCCACTCGTCACAGAACTGTTTTCATTTCTGATGATAATGTTTCTAGGTCATTTCTAGGTCGCCGGATTGGGATAGCCAATTCTGTAGATTGTAACAAAGATCAATTTGTGATGCTTCTCCTACAAATTTGTTCCAATTACTTTAACAATTTATTGAATTAAATGATCTTGAAACAGGATCTCATAAAAGTTATCACTGATATTTGCCGGTGATGCTGCAATGAATTTGGTGGTGAAGATTCCAACCAGGAAGTGAGCCTGAATCTCAGAAATGCTTTGACCTATTGGTGTCAAATTTTTTTAGGTGGGTTTAGATCATGCCCTGAAAATCGCCAAGATGCACTGCATCATTCTACCATTAGGTGGTGATATAATATTAGAATGAACTAAAATGGCGAAAACGGAGTGAAAAATGTCCTTCAGATGAAATAAAGTATTATTATGATGAAATGAAAAGTGCTTGGAACCCTTAATCACTGCTTAGGGCTATATTCCTATAAAATAGGAACTCTTCTGTTTATCTGTTTACTCTATCATTAAGGATGCAGCATCAGTACAAACATAAACGTCTGTACACATCACGTCAGACGTCAAACATCAATCCTCTTTTCCACCCAGAGTTCACTCGAGGCGTCCGACGTATCCGCCGGCATTGGCGTTCATGTGCTTAGCTGATGAATTTAAGCATAACACACTGGTGGAATGAAACCTGAGTAACATTATGTGTTTTGAATATAAAGTGTGGTAAATGAAGGAGCAGGGACTCGACGATGTTTCCTCCTGCCGTGTTATTATCGTTCGGAGGACGCGAGAGCGTCTCCTCAGACGGTCTTTCATTTCACACAGAGCAGCAGGGCCTGATTGCACCGACAATAAATTATTCCCAGTAATAACCACCTCCTCGAACTCATCACCAACGAGAGCCTGATTTGATTTTGCGCCCTCGTAATCTTGACATCAAACCTGCATTTGCATTTTCCATTAAAACCCTGAATGACATCACCCATTGCAGAGACTACGACTGGGAATAAATCGTGTAGTTTCTATATAAGTATAAACTGGATGCACATATTCATGTCTAGTTAACGGGTAGAGACACATGATGGCGGATTAAAGTACAACTATAGACCATGTATAAGATGGACATCATGGTGACAATGTATAGTTTCTAAACAAATATGAAGTCACAGTTTTGCTCAGAAAGGATGTCAGTGTACCGTGCTGGGAGACAGGGCGGAGTTACTGTACCCACTCCTATAACGGCATGCCCCTAAGTCTTTTATCCCTCTTATACCACAGCAATTGGATTTATTTTTATTTGTTAAAGAACGTCATGCTTTTTATCTGTTTAGAGTTACATTTAATGTTGTGTATTGTCCATTAAATATGTTGCTTCCTGTTGTCACTTATGTTATAGCAGCTATAAACAGTTGTTCCCTCACGCTGACACTGGAACGTTAAATAAACACCTTCTTACAGAAAACGTCATCGTATCCATGTATTTCCAAGTCTGTTTATTAAGTTGAGTCATTGCTATAGAAATGATAACATGTCAGAACGAGCGCATTAAAGTTGGAGCTGTCGGAGCTGCTGTTCTAGAGAACTAATCAGCACCTTCTGATTAATCAGCTTTGAGAACCGGGATACCTACATGCATGTAAAATGCATTTATTGTAAAGTAGATAGCTGTTAATGTGAAGGGAATTAAACGCTGCACTTTGTCATTAAAGCCGTGGATTACGCCACGTCCATCTTTATCAATCGGCTCTCATTAAAAAAAAGGCAGCGCATAAATCGGCATAATTAAATCCACATCCCGCTGTCTGTTTGGCTTTTTAAATTAACTGCTGTAAACACTCGGCACAGAATCATCGTGGCAGCACTAAACACTTTGTTATCCCGAGACAGAAAATGAGCGGCTCAGATGAGAGTGTAAACTGTGTGTAATCACTGAGGCCTGATGAAACGTTCCTGCCAGCTGAGTTTAGTCTGCGGCGTGATTGATGCCTCTGAGCAGATTAGTGCGCATGATTGAGCCACTATTTAAGGAAATGAGCTAGTTATGCTACATTTGCCTATGAGGGGCTCATGGGACCGAGGTGCATTGTGGGTAATCCAGTGACGCTTTTATTAATCCGCTACGATGGATATTAATCAAGGAGAAAAAGAGGAAACTCAGGGGAAGAGCTGACTTACCTTTCAATACTATTATCCTCTGTATTGTTTTTCTGTTCACACCCAAGAAGAAAAGTCAGCCTCAGTACTGAATGTTTTCACCTTTTTCATTTATTGGGATTTATTGGGGGCGCACGGTGGCTTAGTGGTTAGCACGTCCGCCTCACACCTCCAGGGTCTGGGGTTCGGGTCCCGCCAGGGCCATGTGTGTGTGGAGTTTGCATGTTCTCCCCGTGTGTCGGGGGTTTCCTCCGGGTACTCCGGTTTCCTCCCCCAGTCCAAACACATGCATGTTAGGCTGATTGGCGTGTCTAAAGTGTCCGTAGTGTATGATTGTATGATTGTGTGTGTGAGTGTGTATGTGATTGTGCCCTGTGATGGACTGGCACCCTGTCCAGGGTGTAACCCCGCCTTGTGCCCGATGCTCCCTGGGATAGGCTCCAGGTTCCCCGTGACCCTGAAAAGGAGTAAGCGGTTGAAGATGGATGGATGGATGGGATTTTCAGCTGGAGGCAAAATGCAAGACTTTGTTTACCGTTATTTATTTAGTTAATTATGTATGTCTTTTTCAGGGTTATGTTCTTGTCTTAGAACTGTATTCACCTCTGCAGTACTTCTACAGTCTTTGAGAGGATTTGGTTTTTTTGCACTGATCTATCCCTTCTATCTCTAACCTCTTCTTTTCTTTTCTTTTATTCTTTTATCCCTCATCACTTCAATCCTTAATCTTCTTAAGTAGCAGAATTACACCTGGATTATATCTTCTAATACCTTACATCACAACACAAACTCCTCCCAATACATTAAATCATGACACAAACTCCACCCAATACATTAAATCATACCAGAAAACTCCTCCCAATACATTACATCATAACAAGCTGTTAATGAAATAAAAAGTTATGGAGTTAAAATTTTAATAAATTAATTTATTTAAATCTGTGCATTGCATTAAATATTTTTTTTTTTAAATGCAACACAAAGTAAAAGTATTGCAAATACACACACACACACCAAACACACACACACACACCATTCTGCAACTTCCTACCAGGAAACATTTCTGTTTAATTCCCAAAAGTATCTCCCAGTGACTGAGATCAATCCTGATTTACTCAGTAACAGTGTTTATGTAGCTGTGTATTTCTGCTCTCTATCTTCAGATGGCGCCGTGAGACTTCTACATGAGTGTGGGCTTCCACCACACTCTCCTTTTCCATCTCTGCCTCTCTCTCTCTCTCTCTCTCTCTCTCTCACACACACACACACACACACTCCTGTCATTTCTTTCTTTCTTTCTTACTTTACATATTGACTTGTGCTTTGCTTAAAAAAAGGTGATGGTAAATCGTATTATTTATATAATTCTAAGCATATGAACTTTATGTACTTCATTTATGTGCTATGTGTTATCTGTGTGCGTGTAGCCGGGCTAGTGTGTGTTAGAGAGAGTGAGAGTCAGTGTGTGTGTAATTGGATACAGCGGTGTCAGGGGTAGAATCAGTCTGATTGGTTACACTAGGAACTGTGGTCTGATTGGTTACATTATGTTGTGGGCGGGAACAGTAGCCTGATTGGTTACAGTATTATGTTGGGGGTGGGAACTGCGGTCTGACTGGTAATTGGAACTGTGGTCTGATTGGCTACAGTGTTACGTTATGGGTGTGAACTGTGGTCTGATTGGTTACAGTGTTACGTTATGGGTGTGAACTGTGGTCTGATTGGTTACAGTATTATGTTGTGGGCGGGAACAGTAGCCTGACGGGTAATTGGAACTGTGGTCTGATTGGTTACAGTGTTACGTTATGGGTGTGAACTGTGGTCTGATTGGTTACAGTGTTACGTTATGGGTGTGAACTGTGGTCTGATTGGTTACAGTGTTATGTTGTGGGTGGGAACAGTAGTCTGATTGGTTACAGTATTATGATGGGGGCGGTAACTGTGGTCTGATTGGTTACATTGTTATGTTGGGGGTGTGAACTGTGGTCTGATTGGTTACAGTGTTATGTTGCGGGCGGGAACAGTAGTCTAATTGGTTACAGTATTATGTTGGGGCGGGAATTGTCGTCTGATTGGTTGCAGTGTTATGTTGGATGCTGGAACTGTGGTCTGATTGGTTACAGTGTTATGTTGTGGGCGGGAACAGTAGTCTGATTGGTTACAGTATTATGTTGGGGCGGTAACTGTGGTCTGATTGGTTACAGTGTTACGTTGGGGTGTGAACTGTGGTCTGATTGGTTACAATGTTACGTTGGGGTGTGAACTGTGGTCTGATTGGTTACAATGTTAAGTTGGGGTGTGAACTGTAGTCTGATTGGTGTCATGTTGGGGCGGGAACTGTGGTCTGATTGGTTACGGTGTTATGTTGGGGGCGGGAACTGTGGTCTCATTGGTTACAGTGTTATGTTGGGGCGGGAACTGTGGTCTGATTGGTTACTGTGTTATGTTGTGGGCGGGAACAGTAGTCTGATTGGTTACAGTATTATGTTGGGGCGGAAACTGTGGTCTGATTGGTTACAGTATTATGTTGGGGGCAGGAACTGTGGTCTGATTGGTTACGGTGTTATGTTGGGGGCGGGAACTGTGGTCTGATTGGTTACGGTGTTATGTTGGGGGCGGGAACTGTGGTCTGATTGGTTACAGTGTAAAGTTGGGGCGGGAACTGTGGTCTGATTGGTTACGGTGTTACTCTCTCTCTCGCTCTCGCTCTCTCTCTCCCTCTCTCTCTCTCTCTCTCTCTCTCTCTCTCTCCTAGCAGTAAATATTTCCTGACAGTTTTTGGAGGTTTTGATTTGCTGCAGTGTTTCGGCTCCTTTTTCACATCTCAGCTGTCACTTTAAACAACCTGTCCACACAGCTGATGGCTTTATACTCTCCATCTCTCTATCTCTCTCTCTCTCTCTCTCTCTCTCTCTCTCTCTTTGCAGTAAAGCGTGTATGTGTGTGTATGTGTGTGTGTGTGTGTTCTGGGGTTGTATTGTCCTCACAGTTTTAATGCAAACTCCTCTGAGGCGAATGTCAAACACAGATATGGAGTGTCAGAGGAAGCCGCTGATGGTTTTGGAGTAAAACGGCACTGTGGAGATTTAAACAAGGCCACGAGGAGCCACGGGCCAGATAGAATCATCAGCTGACTGTTATTCCTGTTTCCTGTCTGGGAATTCTGCCTTCTGGGACGTTTCTTATTTCAGACATCACGCAAAAACCACACATCTGTCAAATGTTACTTTACTGTGCGTTAGAAACCAACCGTGTCCACTTTGGGATGTTGTGTACGTTTTATATCTAATATATATATATATATATATATATCTGTAATTAAACTGAAACATTGCTTTTATGAAGGTTCTCTACATCTTTTTTTGTGCTGTAACTGTAAACTGGATGAATAAAACTTTGTATAAATATTAATAGGAGTACATTTATTATGTGAATTATCATATTGTTTTTTTTATCAGATAATAAAGCGACATTTATCTAAATTCATGTCCATAAACCAGCTGTGCCACGACATTTATCATTTCAAGGAAACTAATCTATTTATGTCTAAAACAATTTTAATGTAAATTGATTTGCAATGTAATAATCATGTAGTTTCAGAGATACCCAGAAAAAAATTTCATACATTAGAGGATCTCATTGGCTTCTGTTTACATTTGTCCAGCCCAGAAATAGCTTTAGATCCACCCCCAGCTGCAATACACCTCCTCCACCACACTAAATAGTTTCCTTATAAGGTAAGTCACATGGCAAAGATTGTTTCAATAGTTTTCAGGAGTAATGGTGGAAACAGTCCGTTCACACTGATCCTTTCAAGACCTTTAATCAAGATATGTTATCGCTTTCGCTTTCACCAAACAGTATAAATGTGTGTGTGTGTGTGTGTGTGTGTGTGTGGTGTGTGTTTTGATGTGTTTTGATGAGGAAAATTTTCAGCCGCCATTTTGGGTTTTAAAATGGATTTCCTTTGTAGCTCAGTAACATCAGATAAAGCATTAGCGTTCGATTCGAGACATCACTGACATACGCACTTCCTTGTACTAGCTAGCTATGTAAATGGGTGTATCGTGTTGGGGCAGAGTCACACTTCTGCATACGATCTACTCAAACGTCTCCTCTCTGAGACCTGAGCACAAACTCAGCTGTGTTTCAGGAACAGGAAGAAGAGCAGCTCAAATCCACTCATACAACCTCTAATCTAATCCTAACACTGTCTTAAGTATTATAAGTATTATAATACTTCATATGTGTGTGTGTGTGTGTGTGTGTGTGTGTGTGTGTTTATATAAATTAATCAAATACTGCATGTCTTCCTGTATTACATCTGTTCGTTTAATTCATGTTTATTGTTTATTATTCGTTGATGTTTTTCTGTTCCTTTATTCGTTGTTATTGAGTGTATATATAACTTCTGTATTCATTTGCTTTGGCAACATTGTTAAAACAGTCACACCAATAAAGCACTCTGTGAACTGAACTGAGAGAGAGAGCGGGGCAGAGAGAGAGAGAGAGAGAGAGACAGAGAGAGAGACGGAGAGAGAGAGAGAGAAATGAACATGTTAACATGAACATATTTTCACTGATAGATTACAGGCGTCATGTGTTTACATTTCCCACATTTCTCTGTCTCCTGCCCTCCTTTCTCGCGCTCCCTTGTTCCCGTGTAAGTCGTACGCCGTTAGCACTCTGAGCACGGTTAATAATTGGAAGCTCTGCTAAATCTCTCTATTCATCAACATGATGGACAGATTAGACACACGTTCATCTCCACCCTGTCTGTGTGTCTCTCTCTCTCTCTGTGTGTCTCTCTCTCGCTTTCTGTCTCTCTCTCTCTCTCTTTCTCGCTCTCTATCTCTCTCTCTCTTTCTGTCTCTTTCTCTCTCTCTCTCAGTCGACTCTTCATTAGGAGCACAAACACAAATACCTCATGGGATCACACAGAGTTTCTAATCAACAAAGAGCACTAGAGCGGGGCAGACGATTCTTTAATAGAATATTATTAATATGCAGAAATACAATTCTATAATATGAAATAGATTTATTCCTCTTGTCGTTGTGATTCCATAAAGATACGTGTTTACAGACAAATATTCAATTAAGGATTTATTTATTCATTTAAAAAATATTTTCATTTTTGATCTACTTACAAACAGACAGACAGACAGACAGACAGACCCAGATCAAAAACATGCATACAGACAGACGGACAAATACGGAGACAGATGTGCATGAACACAGACAGACAGAAAGACACAAATGGACAGACAGACAAGAAAAGTTAGGATAGACACACTGATTGATATACAGACAGACTAATACAGACAGACAGAGACTTTCTCATGCCTGAGCTGTTGTATTGCAGTCTCACTAATTATAAACACCACACTGTAAACTACATTTAGACAGAGAATGAGATAAAGAGAGGAAACTCTCTCTCTCTGTCTCTCTCTCTGTCTCTCTGTCTCTCTATCAGTCCTGTGAGAGTGAGACAGCAGGATCAATACGACTCTGTTCTCCTCACAGTGAGAATAAATGGAAACAGGAGTGTTCAGAGGGATGAATAAATAAAGAGTGTTGCTCTTTTCCACATTACAAACAGACAGAGATGTAACAGCAGTGCTTCCACTCTCAGCGGGATGTGTGTGTGTGTGTGTGTGTGTGTGTGTGTGTGTGTGTGTGTGTGAAGGGATTCGGCTGTATAAGAGCCAAATAAGAAGAAAAAGCAGCAGCCCATGTGAACAGATGAGAGCAGTATTGCAGCGAGGCAGGAAACTCTCTCTGTTAGATCAGTTGAAGCTCGAATGGATTTATAATTCAGACCTGATAAACCTCACGCAGTTTGTGTATTCTAACACCAGCGTACTGTACATGAGTACAGAAGAAGAGCAGTCATCTCGTTTCCCAACAGAAGGAGTAGATGATCCAGTCAGTGTATGAATCTGGAATGATTGACAGCTGCTCTGGAAGCTCTGCCCCCTTCCCCATCTCACCCAGTAGTAAACATTCAGCGGTTGTGCTCCCATCACGAAAGACAACTAATAGTGAAATGTTTCTCTAATAAATGTAGAAGTGTGTGTGTGTGCTGTTCCTCACTCTTGGTTTAATTAATTCGGTATTTTAGCGAATCATACGATCACATTTCTGCAGCCCGCACGCCGATCTCCTCGGAGTCCATTATCCAATCACGTCATTTCGTCAGGAAAGTCACGTGACTTTTGTGATGCGCATCGAGGAATTTCTTGCCTTCTTATCGAATGAAAACAATATGAAATTATATTAAATTAAAAATTTATATTATATTAAAAATTATTATTTTACTCAATATCCAGAAATTTGTATAAGAATATGTGGATGGAAATGACAGCGATAGTTTATCAAGCACTGCGCTCTTAGCATGTCTCGCCTGGATTCACGGCTTCTCCTTATGGTGATTGGTAGATCTCTCAAAGGGGCGGAGCCTCGTAACCAACTGCCGATTGGTGAAAAGTTAATAAACATGACTGACATTCATATTCAGCTAGTCCATTGTACTATTTTATCTCTGTGATTGGTACATTTTGTAAATAAACGTAGATATAAAGTTGTTTGATTATTTGCGTTCCTTTTTAAATCTGTTTTATATCTTCGTCTGGCTAACTGTTGCTACCTTCATTGTTTAGAGTGGAATGACTTTGTCAGTGTGATTTTGGAAGAGTATTTTGATGGTCTCATGAGTATAAAAACTAAGAATTAAACAGGAGGCCCATCCACTTTTTGGTTTATTTATAGGTCTAGCTAAATCCATCACTGCTATCTTTAATTCATAATTAGCTATCAGGCCAGATCAGCAGATAAAACAGAACACACCTAGATATTTAGATGTGTACTTCTACAACACACACCTGTGCTTCCTCTGTTTTATCCCCCACCAGCCGACTCTCACACACACTGCGGTGTCAAATCTAACAGTTGATTTTTATGGTAATGATAATTAGAGAGTGATTAGCACACACTTGTTCACAAACAGTGCCCTCAAGCCTGTCACAGCAGATACTGAAGTCGTTATGTGACTCTCCATCTCTGATGATCACCAGAATGTTCAAAATAATCACGCAGTCGAGTTTATGTACAGTACATCCTGTGATGTAGAGTATACGTGCAGTACATGAGCACGTCTTTAACTCGCATTCACAGTGTACATGTTCATCTGCATGTCTTTGATGGTTTAGTTTAGCTAGTTTAGTATTGAGCAGTGCTGTCTGTGTGTGTGTGTGTGTGTGTGTGTGTGTGTGTGTGTGTGTGAGTGTGTGTGTGTGTGTGTGTGTGTATTTAATCTCTTTCTATTTTCCTTTCCTCTTTCACACATGGTGTGGTTCTGATCAGCTCCTAAAGCGCTGTGATCTGTTAAACAGGTAGAGAGAGCTGTAATTATGTCAGAGAGCAGGATGAAGCTCTTTAGCTCATTATAAGGAAGTGTCTCATCACGTTAGACTGCGAGGACACACTCACACAGAGAGAGAGAGAGAGAGAGAGAGAGAGTGAGAGAGAGAGAGAGAGAGAGAGAGCCTGAGGAATAAAGGCAGGATGGTTAGGGAAGTGTGAGGGAGTTTATCTGCACTCTTCACTGTGAAGTTTTAGAGAGGAATGATGATCCTGTCCAAATAAATATATATATATATATACGTATATATATATATATGTGTGTGTGTGTGTGTGTGTGTGTGTGTATTAGTGTTATATAATCCCATTATTTCTCATTTTTAAATAGCCAAATTGTATCAAATAGCAGAAAGGGTCTTATTTTACATATTGAAGATTCTTTGAGAGGCGGGGCCTAGCTGGGCGGATTCATACCTAACTGCGTCCAAGATGTCCGCCCATACATTTCCAGCATTTAGCTCCACTGTCATGTTTTGTTCATGTTTACAGATCAGACTTAAGATATTAAATAAATCACACATGCAGTAAGTGCTGTGTACTTTTAATAACAACTTTTGCAGTAATGTTCAGGAGGAAACTCCCAAAGACGGAGCTATGAAAAAGAACCTTTGTGAGGAACGTGGAGAACCTGAGCACTGAACCAGTGAGTACATTAAGAGCAGCGTGGTGGAGAGGCGAGATAGACCTGAGCTTTTCATCTCTCTCATCTCCAGCACGTGTCTTCTGTAAATTGACTTTTCCCGCTGACCTTTAGCCGTGATTAATGCCTCGCCTCTGTCCCACTTCATCGCTGCTTAATTCCTCTCCGGCCGAGACGCACAGATGTGATGAGAGGCTGGAATGTTATGTTCAGAACCGATAGAACCCACATGTACAGTACTGTAATCACATCCTATTGCGTGTTCTGAGAGAGAGACACACAGACAGGATGTGTTTATATCTCGCTGTTAAATAATGGAGTCTTATAACGAGGATGAGCCGAGGAGAATGCTGGATTAGTGATGAAGTGATCATACTGTAAGCCTGTTTGTTCTGTTATTTTCACTCAGAATACTGAATCAATATTGGCCTAATTGGATTAAATTTATATATAGAAGGCTTCTAATATAATTCTGATGAAATCGATGCTAGCGCTCTGCTATCTCAAGCTGTAAAATGTGCAGCACAACATTATGTTCTGATTACCGAGTAGAGTCAAGGTTTAACACTGAAAGTGTATCGATCAGTAGTCAGGATTACAGACAGAGGGCGGAGTTTGTCTAAAACTTTGCAGACTCCGATCTTGATCTGAAGTGTATTTTTCTCCGGCTCGAGCGGGGAGCAGCGTTAAGTCCAGCGCCACCCTCTGGCAGTTCGATGTAACCAGAATATGTCACGCTGGAATAAGTCAGTTCCTGTTCTCACTTACGTTGTAGCAGCTATAAACAGTCATTCCATCACCAACTTCTCTTTGTTCTCTCTCCAAGTTAATAAGACAGAAAAAAGCGAGAAACCACAAATAGCGTAAACTCCTCTGTAAACTCCTTCCATAAATGATACTTTTTAACAAAAAATTACGGTATTTGTTCATGTGGAGCATCCCCCGTACAAGTTCCTGTGAATGAGCGGTTACTATGGAAACGATAACATATTAGAACGAGCGCGTTAATATAAACCTGCGCTACTTTCAGAGATGCTGTTATAGAGAATTAATCACCACCTTCTGACCAATCAGGATCCAGTTTTTTGTTTCCTTTCTGAGGACAATAAAATAAATCAAACCCATAATTTAATAATTTCCTGTTTCTGTCTACACAGACATGGTGTAATTGGATCTTAGCTGTAGTGACCGCCATGACTTTCTCCCACAAATGAACTTGAGCTTGTTATATGCTAAATAAAAAAAATAAACCAGCACTGCAGTTTCTTAATTGGATTCCAATACCGGTTACAGAGAAGCATGGTTTCTTTAAATTACCCACAAGCCCCTTTGCCCTAGCCACTGCCGTGGGAGTGGAATAAGGGAATTGGGGTCGGCTAATCTCGTTTAGTTTTTCCTCTCGTCTATTATGACAAATTAAAGAGCTCTGGAAGCCATATTTCTCAGAGAGGCTGCTTAGCTTGTTATTAGCTAACAGACTCACAAATCAATTAGAATTGACTTGCTGCCACGAGCTTTCACCCGGAATAAAGGTCACGTGGCGTTTCTGGTTAGAATAACAGAATAACAGAGGGACGTGTAGAGGAGAACCGGGTCGAATAACACCACAGGTCATTACACAGGGACCATCAGTCTGAATGCAGAGTTCCTCAGAATGGATCTGAATTATTTTTTAACAGTTTTTATTTTGCTTACTGATTTTTTCTGGAAGTTAGACTGAAACTCAGAGAGGTTTTTGGACAGAAACAGACCGGTTGTATCTACCCTGTTTAGCTGTTTATCCTGGAGATTTGTTGTGAGTTCAGGTCCAAAATGTGCCATTTAATGCTCAAAATAAGTTTATTTCAACAGAAAAACATGTAAGCGATGTTCAAATTACCCCAAATAACCCAAATCTAGTCAATCAGCCATAGTTTGTATATGGAGCTATGAGGTAACCTGCATCACTCTCACTATTTTACTGTCTCACTATCTCACTCTCTCATGTCACTGTCATGATCTCTTCATCTCACTCATTATCCACTGTCACGCTTACTATCTTATTATCTCACCCTAATAAGCGCCATCTCACTACCTCACTCTCACTATTTCATTATCTCACTCCCACTGTCTCGCTCTCACCATCTCATTTTAAGTATCACTCTCTAGTATCTTTCGTATATCGCACTCTCACTATCTCATTATCTGACTCTTAGTATCTCACTCTCACCACCTCACCGCCTCCTTCTTACAACCTTTCTAATCATCTCACTCTCACTATCTCACCCACTATTTCATTATCTCATTCTCATTGTCATGATCTCACGCCCTCTTTGACTTAATCTTTCCTCTAATCTTCCATCTTAATCTTTACTCTCTCCCACTTTCATTCTCTCATTCTCATGATCTCATTGTCTTTTTCTCTGAATATCTCACTCTGACTATCTTATCTTATGCTCACTATCTCACTATTTCTCATTCTCACTGTCTCACTCTCAGCAGCTCACTGTCACAGCGCAGCCGGATGCACCTGCCGTCAGTAGTGAACAAGCGCATGCTACGGACTCCGATTCCCACAACTCACCGCCGCCGCTCC